>JACXGM010006282.1:0-33163 GCA_016801145.1 Umbra pygmaea | reverse complement strand
AAACAGGAGGAAAATACACTTGGTGGACTAGGAGCTTCATATGATCTGACTCAGGTCAGAAGGGAGCCTCTGCAAGCTATTAAAATAGGAAATAAATATCTGCCATCTTTCTAGAAATTTAGATTGTGATCCCCTCATGGAATACTTAATTTTCTCAAGTTTTAAAAATGACATGACATCACATAGCCACTGAGAGGCTAAGGGTGGCTGAGAGGACTTCCACTGCAGCAAAATCCTGCGTCGTGCCAATAATGTAGTAAAAGCAATGATATCAGCATTTTTATACTTCAGCAAGAGGGAGTCCCCTGGGACTCCAAACACTGCTATCAGGGGGCATGGCGTTAGATTGATTTTGAGTGCTGAAAGGGCATAGAATACAAAGGTCCAGTAATAGCTCAATTTCAAGTAAAAAAACATATGGTAGAGGTTGCATGGGGAGGAATGACACTTGTCACACACATCCATCACTGTTGGATACATATTGGACAGCCTTGACTTAGAGTAATGAACTGGTCACCTTGAACTGAATGAGTCCACATCGGGCACAAGATGAAGTGGAACTTCTTCTGTTGATCACTCCATCCCAGAAATCATTCGAAAACTCAAGACCCATTTCTTGCTCCCATGCACTTTTAGGTATATTAGTGGAGCGTTTATCACAGGACATAATCCAATAATAAATTTGTGAAATTACTGATTTCTGTTGAGTTAAAAAATTCAATAACTCATTCCAGGGCTGGATGGGGGGGGTAGTGAAGGGAAGCCAGCAAACTTAGAGGAGACGAAATGTCTCATCTGCAGATATCAGAAGAAATTAGATGAGGGCAAGGCGTGTTTGATCGCCAGGTTAGGAAAACTTGAAAAAACTCCATTTACATTACGATACTTGAAAGTTTTAATGCCATTTTTATCCCAGAGAGTAAAAGCACTGTCGACCACAGATGGTGTAAATAAATGGTTATTATTAATAGGGCCCAAATGGATATAGTGGAGAACTTAAAGTGGCACCGAAACTGGTACCAAATTTTGAGCGTGGATAGTACTACAGGGTTGTCTGAGTAACGTGAGGGAGATGTAGGAAGAGCGGAGCATAATAAAGCAGGGAGAGAGGAGGAGAAGGAGGAGGAGCAAAGAAATTCGACGTTGAGCACGGAGAACAGTTGAGAACTGTCTGTCTTCAAAACGTGTTTCGTGCCATAAAGTCGAGAATATCTGCCTAGTCTTTCAAAAATAACCTCTTTGACTTTTTAATAGTATGTAATTTACATGTGAATCTCACAAAAAAACTGGTAACAGTTACTCGGACCACTAAATCGAAAAATATATAGGCCTAACAATATAAATATCTATTTTGCTTTGGGAATTTGAACAGCTTTACAAGAGTATTTGCATGGAAACTAAACAAATTGACCACTAACTTTTAATTATTATAATAGATCTGGATATTTCAAGTAGTTTTGTATTTATTCTCCATCTTATGTGCATGATATTATGCGAATAACATTAATGCATCTGGTAAGATTTGTATTGTGTAACATTAACGAATCAGAAATTCATGTAAATCGAGTTAAGGGTACTAAAAATAAAAAGCCAAACTAATTTCTAAATGGTAACTTTAATCAAGCAAATAGTTCGCCGTGATGGAGCTCAGAGAAAATTCATTAGCAGGCGAAATCCCTCAACCGTTGAGAGCTCTGTCTATAAAACGCGATTCGCGCTCAGTAAAAGCACAGTCAAAAATGAAAAAGGCGATTGTACAGGTTGGGAGAAATATAACATAATAACAGTAAAGAAATAAACTTACCTTGAACAGTGTCCATCTTTAAGATCGTCTAGATGAGTGTTGCAAAACAATTCTGTTAATTTGACTCCTTTCTGTTCGAAATTAGACTGCATTTAAAGATGCCCCGCCCCACGTGCTATTTTTTACAGTCCAAGACTGAATGGGTTTACACATAAATGCTGTAAATTTACGACAAGAAATTAATTTATGGAAAATAGACTGTAAATTCACAGGATTAAACTGTTTATGGAAATAACAGTATTTTACTGTTGGATATTCACTGTATTTTACAGCAATTTTTAACAGTGTATGCTCTATGTCATTACTGGGACTATTGGATGATGAAGAGTAAATATTTTTGACTGTAAGTACTATATTTTTGTGTAATATGTTTCATCAATGTGTTTGGCTATATCGCTAAGTAGCTGCTAGCAGATTGCTTTGTTTTGATTGCACATATGTCACATTGTCACTCATTACATTTTTACTTTACTCACAAATTGCAGTTATGAGCAGTGATTTTAATCCACATGCTATTTTATTTGATGCGTATGTGTACAAGCCAGGTTTAAACGTAAATCTTTACATTAACTAGATTCCTGAGATTTTAAGCTTTGTAATGATATGGGACATGTATATATTACCTAAACATTGGACCTGTGAACTGTGATTCTAGTCCATTATTATTATTTTTTTTTGGGAAAACATTTACTGTGGAGGTAGACACGTCAGAGGTTGGAATCGGGTCTGTTTTATCTCAATGATATGGAAATCCTCTACGGCTATATTCCTATGCATTCTTCTCCAAGAAACTAACCCCAGCAGAGAGGAATTATCATGTGGAGACCAGAAACTGTTGGCTGTGAAGGAGGCCCTGGAAGCATGGCATCACTGGTTAGAGGGGCCAAAACACCCCTTTCTGGTTCTGACCAATCATCGGAACTTGGAGTATCTAAATATAGATAGACAACAAAATCCAAGCTAGCTGGGGACTCTTCTTCATGGTTTACATGGTTTGATTTAATCTTACAGACAGGTTTCGAAAAACATCAAAGCTGATTCCCTGTCACAGATTTACGAGACCAAGGATGAGCCAGTAGAAGAGGCTCACATCATCCCCCCGACTAGCATCTTGGCTCCTATTGATTTGAATGTGTATGAGGACATTTGACAAAGTCAGTTCAGTGAACCCTCTCCCTCTTCTTGTCCGTCTGGATTGCTCTATGTTCCCTCAGGAGTCCAGGGTCGGTTACTGGCATGGGACATACAACACTGATGTCGAGGCATCCCAGCATTGCCAGAACGTTACAGGCTCTGCAACCTAAATACTGGTGGGAAACCATGGCACAACATGTACACAATATGTGACAAATAAGTAAAAATCCTTGCCATCTGCGCTATGATAAGCTCTAAACCCTGCCTGTTTCACAACAACCCTGGTCCATAGACTTTGTTCTGGACTTACCACCTTCTAAGGGTCACAACACCATTAGGGTTGTAGTGGATGATTTTTCAAGTCTTGTAAGGTCCTACAATTACCTGGGTTACCTATAGTATACCAAACAGCAAAGGCTCTGTTCATCTGTTCACTTACATTTTCAGGTATTACATAATTCCTAAGGATATTGTCTCTGATCGGGGCTCCCAATTTACATCTAAGTTATGTCTGGCATTTATGGACAGGTTGGGGGTGTCTGTTAGTCTAACATCTAAATCACCTTCAATATAACAGGCAGGTGGAGAGGATGAACCAGGAGTTGGGGGAGTTCCTGAGGGTGTACTGCATGAACCAACCCGGAAAGTGGGCAGAATCATTCCCTGGGCATAATACACCCAGAATTTCCTGCGCCATTCAGCTACTGGGTTGATGTCATTCCAGTGCGTTCTGGGTTCTAACCTGCACTGGCTCCCTGGCACCTTCTGCCAAAGGGAATCATGAGCAGAGATGCCATAAGTTAGTGTAATAGATTACTTTTCTGGGTTGGGCTGAGTTCACAATTTATGGGAAGTTCCTCAGTACAGACCTAATTTTTTTTATTTATTATTTCTTTATTTCTTTATTTATTTGACAGGGACAATGCAAACAAACATGGTGTCAAAACAAAGCTTGTCACTGTGATGCTGCATATAAAGTTTATAGCTATTGCTAATTGTCAACTTCCGTCCCTGGTCGGGCTTTTGTACACAGACGAAGTTACATACTTCACTACTTCAATTTCAAAATCTAAACATGATATATAAACAAATGACCAGGTAAAAGAATTTCTGTAATTTTAGAATGTTTCCTATTGTTCCAATTAAAGGTAAACTACTGTAAACCTTTACAGTGAATTTCCCGTCAAAATACAACCTTTTTTTTACAGTGTCATGTTTTAGTTTTTCATGGATCACTGGTAAGTTATGAACTTCTTTTACCTGGTCACTATGGTCTTACTGAGGAACTTCCCAAAAGATGTGAACTCAGCCCAACCCAGAAAAGGTACACTAACTTGTGTCATCTCTGATCATGAGGTACATCTCAACCGACTAAAGAACCTTATTGGATATTCTGTAAAAATCTTTCCAGTGGTTTTACTTCTATTTTACAGAAAATAATCTATTATAATTTAAATTTACATATAAATTCAATTTTGTCACATTCACTTCAAGGCTCCAATAGAGGTTTGTTCTGGGGCCACTTGTGTTCTCTATGCATGCTGCTACTTGGATGCTCTATGCCGCTGTACTACGCCATTGACTTGGAGTGAACTTTGTACCGACACACACATATTTATCAGAACAAAGAAGTACACAACAATGTAAAAACCAAGCTGAAAGACTGTCTAGATGCAATGAAGAGATGATTCACATTAGCATGGATTTCTGACTCTAACCTCTCATCCGATGCACACATTTGCAACTTCCAACAGTGTTGTGTTTTAATCAATGCCATGTGACTAAGATAAGGCGATTCTAATATCGGTTAATATTGAAAAAAATTTACTTTAGTGAAATCTCAACTGTTGCAATACACTGCTAACCTCAACTCCAGATGATACATGTAAGGGTTCGCTTGTCAGGGCAAGGCACATCTCCTCCGGAGAAGGGTATCGCTTCTCTGCCCAAGTCGCTCAAACACAGCACACAGCACAGATCACATTCAGCTGTTACGGATACCCCACTTCCCAGCACACATGAACGCAGCACATCCCACAGATCAGAAATTACCTGAATACTGACAGCTGCAGATTATCAACACATAGTATATAAGCCATACCCATACTGATACACTTTGCGAGGTATTGATTCCTATATATTGTGATTCTACTGAGCATTTTCTTATGACTGATTTTCCGTGTATTGACCCCTGCTTTGTTATTCCTCCTTTTGAGATTTGCCTGCCGTTTGGACCATAGCCTTGACTACGAGTGTTTGACCGTGTTTGCCTGTACCCTTGACTTACCCTCCGGATCCTGATTGTGTACTTCAGCCAGGGCTCTCTGTGTATGACCTCCGCAACCCGACTACGATTAAGCTACTCTCTGTGTACTGTTGCCTGGAGTTTGGATCAATTCATTGTATTACGTTTTGTATTACCATTAAACTACATTATATTACACCCCTGGGAGCCTATTCGTTACAATACAAAAATCAGCTGCTTTAGTAGAAAGGTCAGGAAAACTTCATAAACAAACAATCTTATGATCCTTTGATTCTTTGTGGATAATTAATTCTCCTTATTTACTGAGAAAAGCTGTGCAGATTTATCACTCTGCTAATATTTCTGGCACAGAAGACAATTTAATACCTTTTAGTGGTGTGTTACAGTAGTACCTTCAACCATTTAAAACTCAAAGCTAAATTCATAGAAACAAAGTGATTTAAAGATGGACCAGAAGCATTAGAAACTGCTTTTCCTAATTTCTAAGAAAAAATGCTGTTATGTCCTTACTAAATCAAAGTAAGATGTAGTTTTAAAACTAGAACCCCCTTGCATTTTTGAGAACCTGCAATGTGATTGCATTGCAGCGGTGGTGTCTGACACAAAGCGCACCTGTGTGTCAATTAATACATGCTATTTATATGGAAAACTGACTCATTTACAGACGGAATAATAAACTGGTAAGTAATTTAAGTCAATTTGTGAAATATGCTTTTAACCTTTGTTGTCAGTTGATCAAGGACATTGCAGTGAGTTGAAACCTAGTCAAACAAGGTGAAAGTAACACTACCAGTGCCAAAAGTGAAAAATAAATGATTTACTAAATATTTTACATTAGGCAAAGGTACCTTTTTAATGCTACTCTGCATCTATTTAAGACCAATATCATAGTAAAAGCGACATAATTGTTTTGATAAAAAATACCTGTGAATTGGATGGAATTAAAAGGATCTGCATGCTGGCAGAAAATTATGTAGTCTAGTTTGTAATATCAAAAATCTCATTTGTTATCAAACAAAATATTAAAGACCAGGGACATGGTTTACTTAATAACAAAACAAATCTGTCGTCTATAAGGGATGGTCCATGTGTAGGTTATAGACAAGTGGTGTTCAACAAATCTGTGCTCTGTTAATCCTCAATGACATAATAAAATATATCCTTGATCATTTCT
The DNA here is from genome assembly GCA_016801145.1 of Umbra pygmaea. Taxonomy (NCBI): domain Eukaryota; kingdom Metazoa; phylum Chordata; class Actinopteri; order Esociformes; family Umbridae; genus Umbra; species Umbra pygmaea. The sequence continues at coordinate 26,785 of JACXGM010006282.1, read as the reverse complement.
ATCAAATCCTATATGAGGAATCCAACATGAGTACAGTTTGTTTTTCTTTTTTTAATAATAATGTCTAAAACAGCAAATAGACAAGTTGAGGGTTTGTGAAATATTTCCAAAGCCTTTGTTAAGTGCTGTATCCTGGCACTCTTAGTTGCATTGTGCCTAAGATCAGCTATTAGTCATGGTTTTTTAAGGCATATGCCACACCCACGTATGCCTTATTGCATAAATATCATCCCTTATAAAACAGCTCATCAAAACTGATAAACACTGTGGCCTACATGGGTCACACATGGGTTGACACATACTGATGCAGCATTTCACTCAGTAAAAACCCTACACTCTCTTCCCCACTGCTATTTTAAATATGTAGCCTACAATTAACTTGTGATATGAACATGAACATATTTCCTCAATTAGCTACGTAGGCTTATTGTATTTTCTGGCAAGCAAGATTCATCAGATTTGGTAAATATGTTTTGTGTGTCATAGTCTTTCCTATAGCCTATAGCCTTGACAACCCAACTTCCTACATTTGATTTAAACCAGTTTGAGTCGTGACTCACTGTGATCTTTCACCCGAGTCTTTAAAATAACTCATGAGTCGCGAGTCTTTAGTATCATTATTCCGGATCAGTTGAGTCCTAGTACAATTTGATCTAAAATGACAAAAGCGCCACACACAAAACTTGTGTAACATTTGCTAATACTAGTCCTAGCCATGTTAGCTGCCAAAAGCTTTATAACTTACAATTTCATAGGCAAACACAACTCTACAAGTCAACTTAAGCGACTGAGTGAGCAGAGCGACAGTCCGAGGACAGGTTATATGAACTTCCCGATCTGCAGACTCAAAGCCGGAAACATTGCAGACTCGCAGACCATGGGACTCATGAGTTGTGGAGGACTCATGAGTTGTGGAGGACTCATGATTTGTGAAGGACTCGTGATTTGTTGATCATTCATGATTTGTGAAGGACTCGTGATTTGTTGATCATTCATGAGTTGTGAAGGACTCATGAGTTGTTGATCACTCATGAGTAGGGTTGGGTATTGTTTGGATTTTAACGATTCCGATGCCGAACCGGTACTTTTAAAACGATTCCGATTCCTAAACGATTAAATTTTGGAATATATAATAATTAAACCTAAGTCACCTAACACACAACTACAATAATTTAATAATAAATAACAGTTACACTATTAACAAGTAACAACAAAATACATGTTGAGTTGGTATGCTAACTAAACCAGCTTCAAACTTTAGCAGTTCTTTTGCAGAAAAATGACCATATATGCCTTCTCTGGCAAGTGTCACACATCCACACCATCTTCAAGGACCTTCCGGTTCTTTCAGTCACCGGAATACTAGGATTTCATTAGTGTGAAGTCCAGGTTATATTGTTCAGCGGTAGTACCTTATATGTTATTGGTTAGAGGAGGGTAAGTGGACCTCTAGTCTTCACTTATCACCAACTCCTCCCCTCCAGTATCCCATAGACCTGGTTTCATCAATTAACAGCAATCCCATCATGCCCTTCCCTTCTATAAAAAGTGCCATTTGTTTGTTCATTCCCTCTTTCGCTGGCTGCTCATGTGGTTGGTCTGCGCCTGTGCTCTCTCTTTGGTTTGGCAAGCAGTTGCTCTGCTGGTTTGTTTGATAGTCTGTGGTTTGTAGTGTTGTGAGAGAGCTTTGTTAAGAGAGAGTGGTAGGCCTATGTGTGTGTGTGTAGTTAGTGTTAGTCTTTTTTGTGATAGTACTGCAATTTGTAACCTAACCCTTTGTTTCTTTTTGTGTTCACAGAGGGGGAGAGGAAGCACTGGGGGAGTGTTAGGCAAGATGGCCTGGCCTAACACCACCTGTAGGGTAACTCCCCTGTTAAGAACACTAGGCAAGATCTGGACAGACCACACCTGTACTTTGGATAGGGCCTCTCATTTGTGTGCCAGTATAGGTGTAGGTTGTGTGTGTTAGTTTAGAGCAGGGTAGAGTTAACCTTTGTTTCAGCTCTTTCATTTGGTCCTGTCCAGCCTCTCCTCCCAAACATATAATTTAATTTTACCGTGGCAAATAAAAAAGCCCTTTGTTTATACAGTACTTTGGTTTCTGTGTCCTTGCTTGCACCTACGACCCATACCTCCTTTGCTGGCCGCAGTGTGGCCTTGGACAGTGGTAGTGACATCCCACTCCCCTCCTGGGGAGGAGTACGAACATAACAGTCCACAAACTAATTCTGATGTTTTCTGCAGATCCCTCTGCAGGCTGCATTACCAAATGGAGAAGTCACTGGGCCTAGAAACAAGAGGTTCCCGCTTCAAATCACAGCAAAGCCTATATATTGTTGATATTAACAAAAACTGTATGCTTTTTAAAAGCACAGAGTTTACTCCATGTCACTGGGCTTAGAAGCCAGAGGTTCCGGGATCACATTATGGCAAAAGATAGGTTTTGTTGATCTAAATTAAGTTCACCTATTTAATGTGTCAGACCGTTTTTATAGTTATGTTAGGTTAACCATTAATGTCCAGTACAATACACGTTGTATAAAAAATAGATTATTACAGACAATAGCAGTATGAAAATTCTACCTAAAGCACAGAGTTCACTCCTTGTCCCTACCTCCTTGGTGAACCAAAGTACTTGTTCATATGGTTTTATATAAACGAGTGCCGGAAGACCTGCCTGCCGGTGGGTTGTAATTCAACTTCAGTTGAAAGTCCAGATTTGGCCCTCCAGCCCTGTGTTCTGATGGAGTTTGCAGATTTCTCAGATGTGTTTTCTGCATCTCATTCTACATGTCTCCCTCCCTGTGCCATTGACCTGATGGAGGGACACCAACCCCCTAGGAGCCACATCTCCCTGTCCAGAGCAGAAAGTGAAATGGAAAAATATGTGTCGGAGACGTTAAAGCAAGGCTTTCTTAGACAATCTATCTCTGCCAGCATCTTTTTGTGTAAAAAAAAGGCAGGGGACTGCAACCCTGTTTTGACTACCAGGGACCGAACTCTGTAACTGTAAAATAATAATACCCATTACCTCTAGTTCCATCATAGAACAGCTAAGAGGGGCTCTGTATTTCACAAAATTTGACTTGAGGATTGCATATAACCCTATCCGCATTAAGGTAGGAGATGAATGGAAAACCGCATTCAGCATCACCTCAGACCACTATGAATACTGTGTGATGCCTTACGGTCTTGCCAACGCCCCTGCAGTTTTCCAATAATTTGTTAATTAAATTTACAGAGACAGGGTACTCAAACAGGAGAAATGTGAGTTCCACAAGAAAGCCATCTCCTTCCTGGGATATTGCATCAGTCCTCAGGGGGTAAATGGAGCAGGAAAAAATAGATGATCACATGTTATGTCCAGTTTCCACCACCATCAAGGGCCTACAAAGCTTCTTGAGCTTTGCCAATTTCTACAGAAGGTTCATCAGATCCTTTAGCGCTATCACAGCTCCACATACCTCCCTCCTTCAGGGCAGGCCACAAAAGCTGAGGTTGACGCCCAAAGCAGAAACCTGCTTTCAGAAGTTGAAGAGAATGTTCACCACAGCATACAGATCCTTGCCATCATTTCATCCTGGAGGTGGACACGTCAGATGTGGGCGTGGTCACTGTATCTTCCCAACGACACGGTAAGCCTGAAAACACCTATCCATGTGCCTTCTTTAAAAAAGAACTTACCCTTGCAGAAAGAAATTACGGTGTGGCACCAGCCACGTGGGACATTGAGGAGGACATCCGTCTGGCCTCTCGGGAGGACCCAGCTCTCTCCATCTGTATTAATGTATTAATAACTGTAGGCTGACTCTAACAAATGCCTAGTCAAACAGAAAACTCCAGTTTGTGTTTGTACCTTTGAAAATTATAATTCCTTGTTACTATGGCATTAATGTATGGAGAGAAAAGAAAAATAACTAATACTCAAGTTTTTTTTGACCAACTATTGTTTTACTCCTACTTGTAGCTTTATCAGGTGGTACTTTTACTAGTACATTTTGGAACAATTAACAGTACTTGTACTTGAGTACATATTTTCAGTACTCTACCCAGCCCAACTAAAATGGGCCTCCCGAACGGTACAGTAAAGTTACCTTTTAGATTTGCTGGAAGATGTAACTGCAATTAGATTCACTATACACATGCAGAGTTCAGACATGTGTTCCATGTCTTTATTAAGCCAGGGGGTGGATGCAACACTTACATTGTGTAGCATTAAAATAATGGTATCGGATCGGTGCTCTGTTTCAGGTCGGTATTCAAAGTTCAGCACTCGGATCAGTATCGGCAATGAAAAGTGGAATTTGTGCATTCCTAGTTATAATTTAACATTTTGGTAATAGATTAATTTCATGGTTTGCCTATCCTTTTAGATCAGGGGTGGGCAAACTATGGCCCGCAGGCCAGATGCGGCCCGCCGGGTCCTTTGATCTGGCCCGCGAGGCGTTTTTACTCTCCACAGTCTCCCGACGCTCTAGAGCGTAAACTGCAATTATATCGCGATTATCTTGTGAAACGTATATGCTAGCAACTAAAGTTTGGTCACCGTTGCACAGAGGAAGATCAGCAGCCGAAAAGAATAAGTGTTGGCTCATCCATGTGGGTTTATCAGAGCCAGAGCTATCACGCCTCGAAGTCGGTCATGTTTTTTGACTTTTGCCTTTTTTACTAAACACATTGCAAACAGGAAGTAGGACATGAAAATGACAAAATAGCAACTCTGCCATGATGTAGGACAATGTCCTGCACAATACCAAGATGGTACCAATATGGTTGGAAAGAGGGGGTTCCACTGATAAAATAATGCCAATGCAAATAATGAGGAGTGGTTTGTCCATGTGGATTAATGACAGCCAGAGATATCGCGTCTCAAAGTTGGGTACATTTCACTGACTATATTTTGGTAAACTAAAAACTTTACAGTCAAACAAGGAAATGGTGTTACAAAACAAAACCTTTATTTTCTGTAGGATATGCACGTAACCGTGTAGGGGCGGGGTTAATTTAATGAAATAACATTTACATTTTTTAATGCATCACTGTAAAATGCGGCCCTTCATTTGGTTTCAAAAGCTCAATGTGGCCCTCAAGCAAAAATAATTGCCCACCCCTGTTTTAGATGAAGATTGATTAATCATGCATGCAGGCATGTGTTAACGGGAAGCTCTGACATTTTTCTTAATTCTAGACCAATAGTGGTTCGCAGAGTTACTGCAGGTGGTCCGCAATATAAATAAAAAAAATATGTTTATTTATAAAATACAAACGTAACACTATAGCTAACTTTGTGTTGTATTTATTTGAATATTTTTGTGTTCATAACTATTTTCAAACAATTTCGAAAACATAGGCTACTTTTTAAACTTTGTGACAGGTTTTGCAACTGTGCTTGCAGTGTAGTTATGTCAGAATAGTGCACGTGATGCCAAGTCTGTCAGTTGTACGTGCTCATCATTACGAATGGTTTTGAATTGTGAAAAGTGTGTCACTGCATTTCGTCTGTTCGCTAACGTTCTGTATTACTGTTCATTGTTGTTCCAGCGTCCGTGCCGCTGTAGTAGTAGAAAGAGCACCTAGGAAGCTTATATATATATATATATATATATATATTCATATACGTTTGTTATGCACGTGAGTCAGGCGTACCCTGCAACCGTCATTCCTACTGTACCTGGATTGGTCAATCATTAAATATTACGTGAAGCCTATAGCTGTCTGCGTCCCTCTCTCTCTACACCTACCACTCGTCATGACAGAATGAATCGCCAACAGAGAGAAAGGGGACCAATCGCAGGTGAAGAGGGACCGGAGAACCTCAGCCATAATTTCCCCAAGGAAATTTTTTGGGGGGGGCTGATACGGTGGGATGGGCTCCGGTTTCCACCTTCGCCCATCACCCGTTCTTCGGTTCCGATGCCTATCCAGCCGGAAAGGCGGTGTATGGAGGAGCTGGTACAGCAGCTGATGGGAGAGCTGCTGGCTGCCACTCAGTCGGAACCCGCAGCGGCCTGTCTGCCTGAGCTCGAGGAGGTTCTGCTCTGGCCTAAGGAGATCCCAGTACCTGGAGGGGAGCTCCAGCTACGACCACCACCTGACCTGGAGGAGCTCCTTCTTCTGGGAGGGGGGCTCCTGCTACCAGAACCACCTGACAGGGAGGAGCTTCCATTCTGGGGTGAGGAGCTCCCCATGCTACCCTCTCCTCTGACGTTCTCGGCTGCAGAGACCTCAGAGGAGCCGTGGGCCGCCTCGCTACCGGGAGAGCCGTGGGCTGCTTCGCTACCGGGAGAGCCGTGGGCCGCCTCACTACAGGTGTTGGGAGTAGCTGTCCTGCCGCCGCCACCAGAGTATGCCGGGACTACCTCGCCGCCGGAGGAGATACATGCAGCTGTGTTATGGTGGATGCCCTGGCTGCAAATACCCCCGGCGGAACCACCGCCATGGGATATACGGGGCTGGATTGCTCGGGTCCTGTGTTCGGGGAAGTATTGTCTCTGCCCGCCCGCCCTCCCTTTCTTCTGCTGCCTTTTGGGGACGTTGCCTTTTGTTTTTGCCTCGTCAGGATCGCCGAGGCCTTGGGGGGGGTTCTGTAACAGGAGTCCCAGAGTGGGACTCCTGTTCCATTTGAACTAAGAGATGGACTCTGTACATTTCAGCTTATTGTGTGTATGTTAGTTAGTTTAGCCAGTGCTTATGTACTGTAGTTCTTATTTCTTCAATTGTGTATGATCTGTGTGTTTCTGTTTATTGGATATTGTGTTGTGCGCTATGTAGCGCCTTCCTCTCTTTCACTTAGGTACTGATTGGGACCGAGTTATCTAATCACTGTCAGCTGGTTCGGTTTCCATATTAGTCCTGGGTGAGAGAGAGGAAAGCGCAGTTCATTATTATATTGTCAGAGTGAGAAGGCTGGTCCAGGAGCATTAGGAAGGGTTTTGAGTTGTGAAAAGTGAGTCCCTGTATTTCGTCTGTTCGCTAACGTTATGTATTACTGTTCATTGTTGTTCCAGCGTCCGTGCTGCTGTAGTGAAAGAGCACGTAGGAAGCGTGATTCATATATGTTTGTTATGCACGCAAGTCAGGCATACCCTGCAACCGTCATTCCTATTGTACATGGATTGGTCAATCATTAAATATTACGTGAAGCCTATACACTGCAAAAAATCCTGTCTTAAAAATCTTGTTCCATTGGCAAAAAAGTATATTTATCTTGTATTCAGGTTAAAAAATCTAACCATCCTTAATATATGACATATTTACTTAACAAGCTATATTTGTATTAGATAATTACACTTGTTTTTAGTAAATATGCCCTGAAAATCTGTGTAATTTTTCTTGTTCCATTGGCAGATTATTTTACTTATTACAAGCAAGAAATACCATGTATTCATAGTTTATTTACTTGTTTTTGTAGAGTCATTTTTTGCAGTGTACCTGTCTGCGTCCCTCTCTCTCTACACCTACCACTCGTCATGACAGTGGGCACCATTTAGTAGGAACCACTTGCTCCACCAACCTCATCAAACAGAAATCATGTAGCTTACAGTATAAAAAGTAGTTGGGCTAAATTCATTTGTGCGATTAATATGCATGTTAATAATATTTTTCAAATCTGTATCCATTCAATGCAAGCTTTCACATCAGAGACGTTATTTCTCTGAGCGATTGTGCAGCATTTTTTTTCGGACCAAGGTCAATTTTTCTGGGGTTTTGCATTCGACATGTACACATCTGGGCCTGTATTCACAAAACATATGCAGCACTTCATGATGATTGAGGTCAGTGCTACTGGGCGGTAGTTTACTACTGCCGTTGTTGCGCTCATTTCGATCGACAATCGAAACTCAATTATTTTCCCTGTAACGTTGACTACTCTATGTATGTTAGCTTGTGCTGCTAGTCGGTTGCTCTAGCTAGCTCTGCCTATTTCCCCCTTCACATTAGCCTCAGCACGTGTCCACCCTGATGTTAGGAATAGGAAGACCATACCAGAAAGTGTCAATCCCTTCACATTGGCAGCAAGAGGGAATATTTCCTAGGAAAGATAAGATCAGTGCCACAGAGCAGTCACAGGGGTTATAAATTACGCTGGTCGCTTCGTTTGTCTGTTGCGTATAATACTATGCTGGAGCCTTCGTCTTTTGTGTTTCTCTGTTAAGTAGCTACTCAATTTATATTATTCCAGCCTAGTTTTTTTTGCATTGGATGTCGTTTTCAGCCTCGTAATCTAAACAAACAAACAGCAAGCCGCTGAAGGAACCCAGCACTACTTGAGCTGAAAACAACCAGATCATCTGCATACATCTCCAATCATACACCCAGTGTAACAAAAACATTCAACTGTAAAATGTTGTTGTATGTGGCCCTACGCTAAAGTCTAGTGAAGATGCTATAAAAGACTGTTGCAGTGCTTTCGTCACTCCCTTATCCCTCCTACCAGTTCCTATGGCCACCTAACCAGTGTGAATGCAAATAGCAAAACCGGTTTTGGGGGAGAGTAGTTAGTAGAACTGTTTAGAATTGGACTGTTCCTGCAACTACTTGTTCGGAAAGCGGCTATTGTTTAAGGTTTGCTAGCTTTTTCGACAGTGGTGGCCCCATGGTAGAGGTGAGCAAGCTATCGATATTAAGGGAGTTCTTCACCAATATAGCATCTTCTAGCCTGGATAACCTTTTTTACTGTTATTGACAGTAAAAAGAATGAAACATTATATTGTTATGTTTTGTGCTTTACTGATAAACAATTAAGGTGGAAATTAAATGTTTTGGGTTTACTGTATTCTGTTGATGTTGAAATAGATTAAAAAAATATGGTATCGAAAAAAGTATCGTTAAGGAACCGGTATCGAAACTGAGGTATCGAAATTGGCACCGGATCAAAAGCCCTAGTTGTGTGAGAGGACTATCCGGGAGCTACTCTATTATAATGTACCTTGTGTAAATTATGTCGCTGGAGTTTGGAAGTGAATGCTTACGCTCTTTACTTGTGTGTTAGCCTGAAAGAGCATGTTAGGCTACATAAGTACATCAGTTGTGCCACTCGCTCCGGTGGAACCCTGCAACTGAACTACTATATATGTATTTCTGTCTATCTGCCTTTGGTACACCACACAAAACCGGGACAGAATGACCAACCAAAGAACAAGGACTTTGAGACCAAGGCGAAGCCAGGAGACGGGATGAAAAGGAGCTGGAGGAGAGATACGCCCGTCTCCCTGGTTTCTATCCGGTGGTCTCTCCCCAGCCCAGCTGTGAAAGGAGCGGAACGCCTCACACACACCACATGGAGAATGAGGGGATCAAGGAGAGAGCCTCTGAGCTAAGAGCTCACATGGACAGGCTACTCTCCTCTAGCTCTGGTCCCTTTTTACCCTCCGTCACCTGGGCAGAGCTCCTTCCCACCATCCTCCCGAGATAAAATCCCATGGACGGGGCGGTTGTGGGGTTTGAATGCCATATGGAAATCCTACTACGCCCTCCTCTGCCATCAAAGGGAGGCCTTTTCTGAGGAAATAGCCTCAGTTCCATCTACAACAAGTCCTGAGCTCTCAACTGTCTCGTACCAGGAGCTCCATGCAGGCCTGTCACGGGAGCAGCCAGGGCAGGTGGTGTTGGCCTCACCAGGGGCCTGTATGGCACCGTGTACACCCACCAGTGAGCCATGGTGGGTGTACATGGATGTTTCATTTGCCACAGGTCCCTATGCTAACATTCAACTGATGCTGCCACCTTTAAATCATGACCTTGCTGACAGTGGAGAGGACCAGCAATACCAACCACTCTAGGACCCTGCTCAGCCAGCCTCAGTCCAGGCCCTTTCTCAGCGGGACTCATCACCTGGGCGGATATTTTTATTACTTTGATGACATGACTGCAGGACAGTTTTTGTTTTTGTCATGAAGGCTGGGTCATGCCCGAAAGAATGAGATCCAGGGTACAGCCGGCCAAAAGGGGTTTCCTCAGGAGGGTAGCTGGCTTCTCCCTTATAGGTGAGAAGCTCAGTGAGAAGCTCAGTCATCCGTGAGGATCTCCGAGTAGAGCCGCTGCTCCTTTGCATCGAAATGAGCCAGTTGAGGTGGTTTGGGCATCTGGTAAGGATGCCCCCTGGGTGCCTGCCTAGGGAGGTGTTCCAGGCACATCCAGCTGGGAGGAGGCCTCGGGGAAGACCCAGGACTAGATGGCGAGATTATATCTCCAACCGGGCCTGGGAACGCCTCGGGATCTCCCAGTCAGAGCTAGTTAATGTGGCCCAGGAAAAGGATGATTGGGGTCCCCTGCTGGAGCTGCTGCCCTCCCGACCTGACCTTGGATAAGCAGATGAAAATGGATGGATGGATGACTGCAGGAAACTGAGCCAAGGTGGATGTAGAGGAAGAGCACAGACAGATAGCTACAGTAGATATTTGATTTACAGTATAATTGATGTAGCCTCTGCCTTTGTGTCTGATTGGTGTAACACATGTAAATTAAATGGTTAATGTTGGCTCACTAAACAATAGTTCACTTGAACAAACTGTTAGCACATCAGGTTAGTACTGCCTTTGAGAACTACCTAACCTTGAGTTATGCTGTCTGAATAACATGAGTTCTAAAGTTTGCGTGATTGCAGAATATTGGTAAACTACAACAAATAAATAGATTGTTCATTTGTTGAAATACATTTTTCAATTTATGTAGTGATCATATATTTCACAAGTTTTAATTTTCTGAAATGAGACATGGGCTCAGTGGTTAGGGAGTCAGAATTGTAGTCAGAAGGTTGCTGGTTCAATACCTGACTGTGCCAAATGTTGTTGTGTCCTTGGGCAAGGCACTTTACCCTAAGTTGCTCCAGGGGGAATGTCCCTGTATTTACTGTAAGTTGCTATGGATAAGAGCATCCGCTAAATGACTAAAACCTAAATGTAGCTCTTATAAAAGCTTGTGGAAAATACATACTGTATACAGTAGTTGAAGTCAGCACATACACCATAGCCAAAAACTCAGTTGTTCACAATTCCTGACATTCAAGCCTTGTAAAACTCTCCTTACATAGGTCAGTTAGGATCACTACTGTTATTTAAGAATGTGAAACGTGAGACTAATACCAAATATTATGATTTATGTCAGCTTATCACATTCCCGGTGGGCCAGAAGTTTACATACACTCAATTAGTATTTCACAGCATTGCCTTTAAATTGTTTAACTTGAGTCAAACCTTTCGGATAGCCTTCCACACGCTTCCCACAATATGTCCTCCTGAAAGAAATAGTATAACTGAGTCATGTTTGCATCCTTGATCACACACACTTTTTCAGTTCTATTCACACATTTTGTTTCCAACGCATTATCACGCCTAAGTGTGTAATACACACGCTGGTCCAGCGTGTCAGTGTCACGTTTTGCCTGGCCGAGGCTTGAACATTACTCGCACGTCTAAGCATGTAAAACACACGCTGGTCCATCATGTCAGTGTCACGTTTTGCCTTGCTTCAGAAACCTTGCTGTTAACTCAATCTAAGCCTTACCCAAAGCCTTACCCCAACCTTAACCACTCTGAGACCTTGCGGTTACCTTCATGTAACATGTACTATGTTCTAATGTATTGTTTGGAAACATGATTACAGTGATGAAAAAAAATGATAAAAAAGCATATGTGCAACATCTACATCACACTGGAATAGAAAACAAAATACATGCCAAGTCTCCACCTGGATTTGAACTGGATACCTCTGGGATGTGAGTCACATGTTTATACGCCCATTCACTATCCCCATTCTACCAACCTGCTAAATCTATGCTATTTACACTCTGCTATGTCATCATGCGATTCGAAAAGTATCGCCCCCTGCTGGTAGAGCACTTTCATAATGCATGTTCACACCTCGGCGAGGCAAAGTGTGACACTGACACGCCTAACTCAATGGACCAGTGTTTGTATTACATGATTAGGGATGATACTGAGTTGTTTTTTTCAGATTGAGGTCAGGACTTTGTGATGGCCACTCCAAAAACCTTGACTTTGTTGTCTTTAAGCCATTTTGCCCCAACTTTGTAAGTATGCTTGCGGTTGCTTGCATTGTCCACTTGGAAGACCCATTTGCATCCAAACTTTAACTTCCTGACTGATGTCTATTTTGTGAAGTGCACCAGTCAGAAGTGCAGTGCTGTAGGAAGTTTGTTCTATGTTCATGCTCTACATAGCATTTATTTATTTATTTTATTCCTCTTCTTTACATTTAGGCATAGGCTTTGTTGTCAAAATCTTTAATAATGACTGTATGGATAGCTTAAAGTGATGGTTCAGAGTAATGTAACCCTAGGGTCCTTTGCACCTTGACCTCGAGCCAAACAACCCCCCATAAACTTTAATTTGTTGTTATAACATTGGTCGACTTAGCGCTATCAGCCGAATGGCTTAGTGCAGGCGCTAATGGAACCAAGGGTGTAGCTTGTAACTAACCCCACTAATAATACCCAGAATGGTACCAAACTTTTACAGTAGTACAAAAAGGTTCTGTAGTTATAACACTAGGCATTGAAAAGTTTGTAAGTACACCAGAAGTATATTTAAATAACACTCTGAACCATCGCTTTAATAGAAAACCTAGTGGTAACAAAATTAAGTTATTTTTTTAAACAGAACACTTAATGGAGCAATATGCAGAAATTTGTTGTTTTGCTGTGAGAATGGAACATTTGTTCCAGTGGGAAAAGGCCAGGTTGGACACCTGGAAAATAGTTTTTAGCTTTTTTTTGACTATTTATATGGTTTAAATGCCAGCCCTAAATCACATTAAATACGTTCTGAGGGAACTATTTTGTAAAACCGAAATATGTCAAATATGAACATATGATAGGGTCAATTACGTTTGTAGGGATCTAAATTGAACACTCGAATAACGTTCAATATGAACATTAGAAGATGAATGTTGCAATATAATTTCGAACGCTATGGAATGTGTGGAATGTTCTCGCATAAATCCGCTAAACGAAATGTACCGGAGCAACGTAATTCAAGTACAAATATAGCCTAATAACAAAACGTGCAGTTCAAACGTAAAAACACCCTAAATAGGTTGGCATAGAACGTAATTTAGGTTTTCAAAATAGTTTCCTGAGAACGTAATTTGGGATAAATTCTGAGATTTACGGTCCTTAAATGCTTATATATTGGCTCATCCACATTTCAACAAATATATGTCTATGCCTCTGGTCCCCATGTGTATTTGCAAACCGTAGTCTGGCTTTTATAGGGTGGTTTTGGAGCAGTGGCTTCAGGGCTGAGCTTTATGTCGATATACTGTTAAGAGTTGTTTTACTGTGGATATAGATACATTTGTACTTGATTCCTCACACATCCTTACAAGGTCCTTTGACATTGTTCTGGGATTGATTTGCAGTTTTTGAACTAAAGTATGTTTATCTCTCGGAGACAGAAAGTCTCTCCTTCCTGAGCGGTATGACGTGCTCCCATGGTGTTTATACTTGATTACTATTGTTTGTACAAATGAATGTGGTACATTCAGGCATTTGGAAAATGAACTAGACTTGTGGAGGCCTTGGCTTATTTATTTCATTTTCCCATGATGTATTGCAAAGAGGCACTGAGTTTGAAGGTAGGCCTTGAAACAAACATCCACAGGTACACCTCTAATTGACTAAAATTATGTCAATTAGCCTATCAGAAACTTCTAAAGCAATGACATAATTTTCCAGGCTGTTTAATGGCACAGTCAACTTAGTTTATTTAAACTTCTGACCAAATGGAATTGTATATAACTAATTATAAATAGGAATAATCTGTCTGTAAACACTTGTTGGAAAAATGACTTGTGACATGCACAAAGTAGATGTCCTTAAGGACTTGCCAAACCTGCAGTTTGTTAACTTGACGTCTGTGAAGTGTTTAGTTAATTAGATTTAATGACTTCAACCTAATTGTATGTAAACTTCAACTATAGGCCAAGATGATTACCATTTGGTTAGTGATCTATTAATGGTTTTATGGTTTTCTGAATTGAACTATTTAGATTTTACTAATTGTGCATAGGTTTTTTGCACTATAAAATAATATATAATATTTTAAAGATGATTTGGTTACTTTTGATTAACTTTTATTGTGCTAACGGTATATGAGTTACAAGAACACTTTGTGCAAGTTCATGCACATGTTAGAAGCACGGTGCAGCAAGTTTTCCGTTACACACATGATCTTCAATTATATTTTACTGAAAATATGTTTATTTTTCTCTCTATGTTAACTTGCACAATTAAAAGAGAACTGAATTATCATTGTTTTGTTAATTACCCTCATGGTAAATTGAATATTCAGGAGTCTACATGCTGGCCCTGTTTCATACAGGTCAGGTTTTGATTGGAGTTGATTTCAGAATGGATGGTGAGCTACTCAATGAGACTTATACAACACACATTGTCCATTGAGACAATATAGTAATAAAATGAAAAATCCAGACAATCCCTGGGTGTCCAAGGGACTACAAAATACAGGTAAAAAAGAACACTATAGGAACTTTCTAAAATTGGGGGGTATTTTTCAAAGTTTTTTCAATCCCTCACCAGTGTGGTAGGTACAAGCTAACCATCCTCACTGATCAAGTGTGGCCGGACTGATTCATTGGATTCAGTGTAACGTTTTTATATAACCTTTAACATTTGTAGTAGTGATCATTGCAAGTATCATCATTTGTAAAGATTGATGACTAGGATACAGGGATCTTTGGCACAGTGACAGTTGTTGTGTTCAGAAGATCTCTGGATCAATTTGGGGCATTTTAAACAATGTTGTTCCACAGGCAACAATTATTCTGCATATTGTTATTTACGATGACAATCTCATATAAAATGTGTGTTATTTGTGGTTCATTTACAGTGAAAAAATGTTTTTTTATAACTGTTTCAATTATGTTGACCATGTGCTCTAGCAAAATAAGCCAGTGGCTAAATCTTAGTTGCCTAGACCTGCTCTAGAACACATTAGTGGAAAGCTTAGAAGTTGAATCAAATGACCATATTATCTGCATGATGCAAATCCTGGGCCATTTTATTATTATTTTTGCCTTTCAAGCTTTCAAGTTCATTAACTGCAGACAGTATCTCCCTGGGAATAAGCCCAATAATAATCAGCATGTTTTATCCCTCATTTCAGTAAATTTGCTTGAGGTCTACTTCTGAAGTGCAACAAGTGCTAACGCTGGGCGTCCTCAATCCATATTAAAATAAATGAGTCTTGAATAGCATGGAGATTAAAAGTAATTTCAAACACAGTGCCCACAGGTGAATATAGAAAATACTTGACATGTCTGGACTGTTGTTGGATTATTTTGCTTCTCTACTCATAATTAAAGTTTCCTTGGTGTAATAATGCATTGATGAAGTAGGCTTACTAGAATATGAACATGTAAGAGTTTAGGGAGTGAATAATGTCAGAGAAAGGAATGTAAGTGGATTTTCTGTCTGCTTCATTGCTGCTCTTCTGCATGGCACTCACATCATAGGCCTATTTGAAGTGTTTAGTCTTGGAAACATTAATCCCTGTAATTTTAGGTCTGACATTTCCCAGCTGTCAGGTACCTTAGGTCGCATTGGAGAAGTACTAAAACAGTGAGGAAGCATTGTGTTGTCCGCTGATAGTTAGAATGCCACGTGTTTATCCCTATGAGGTAAAAAAAAATTGTAAAATGAAGGGCTGTCACACTAATTGTCTCCACTGAGACAGAGAGAAAACGAGAGAGCGGCAGAATAATTCCACAAACACATGGTAAATCAGAGAGAATCAGAAGCTGAATGAAATGACTGCAACAGCTGAAATGCATCAATGCTTAATTTCCTTTGAAATGGTTATGGTCTGTATATTTGGGAGATAGGTTATAAAAGTGGGTCACTGTTTGTAATTAATCATGGCATAGGGGAAAAAATGCATGATGACAATAGCAGGATTGAGTTTTAAGTTTGGTTTTATTCAGATTGTCTAGGGGCTAGTTATTTCAGTAGACATGCCACATGCACTGAGTCATCTATCTCTATAGTCATGTACTTCACTTTGTGAACACATCATGATCAAGAATACTACTGCACATCCCTTCAAAGCCCAGGACAAGTCACATAACCAACCAGATTGCAAATAAAGAGGAGGTTAAAGAATGCACATTAAAGGATTCTGACACTGAAGTTGAAAGTATGAATGTCTTCATTCTTTCCATGTGAAGTAAAATATTGAGCCTATGCCTGCCACCTGAATCTACCTTGAGCTGTCTGAAAAGAAGTGATTACCTACACAAAGTGCTCCACAAAAGCCTTGGGGATTTGATCATCCTTTAATCACAACATCCAAAAGGGTGCTATTCATCAAAAGCTAACGGTTTCTTCAGTAATGAATAATTACCTCCAAAACTGTCGTAAAAGTAAATTTTGTAACACGGAATGTGAATGACCTCCAGTAGGTAAACGAAGATATGACACAACATTGTTGTGTCATCATCAAGTTTGTTATGTAACAGACATGAGCACAACGATGAATAATACTACTGCAATTCATTGTGCACATTTAGTTTTAAATTAATCTTTAAAAATGTTTATTATATCTACATTAGGTTTCATTTGGAATTCAAACCAATATAAAATACAATTGTGTTGTGCCACAGTTTTGAAAATGTGATGTAAGAAATATCAGTATTCCAAAGGATTCAACTACCTGACTTCTTGCTGCTCGACTCCTTTTGGTGACAAATTTTCTGAGTGTTGAATCAACTAAAAATCAACTCTGATTCCAAAAAGAATGAGTATTTTGCTGAAGTCCAATCTCATAATGGTGTTTTTTCAAGAAAAGGACATTTCCTTGCTTTGCGCTGCTCCACTCTGCTTTTAGTTTTTGTGAAATTCAGATGGACAGTTATGTTACAGTGCATGACTTTAAAAGAAATACTGCGAAGCTGGTGTTAGACAGGTCAATATGTATCCAAACAATAAGTGATAAGAACAATGTTGTGAATTCATTGAAACCAATGCCTATTACTGTTTTGACTGGAACATGGGCAAACAAAATTTAGCCAGTTTATTCTCACCCTGTAATCTCTTCAAACCTGACAAACATCCCCAAACACAAAATAGCTTTGGAGCAAGTTCCAACAAAATCTGCACTACTAAACATTAGATCACTAATAAACAAATATTTCTTAAAGAATGATCTCATTGTCAACCATAAACTTGATTTCATGTTTTTAACAGAAACCTGGCTAGATGAAAATAGCAATCCAACACTCATTGAGGCAAGTCAGAAACTCTATTATCTCAGTCCGAAACTTTATTCACTCAGTGAGACAAGGCAGACGGGGGTGAAATAGCTGTGATTTACTATGAACTTTTTTGTTGTACAAAGGTCGATCTGGGAGAGTTCTCAACATCTGAATATGTGGCCTTAACTTTCAAAGCAGAAATACCAGTGTTGATGTTAACAATCTATTGACCACCAAAATAACTCCTACCAGAATTCTCTGAAATAATGTCCCTGACCATCATCAAACATGATAAAATTGTTATAAACTGTGACCTAAACATTCACATAAATAATAATGATGACAAGTACGCTACGGAATTTATGAACATTCTGCATAGTTTTGATCTGACTCAAGAAGTCTCACAACAAACACATAAACACGGAAATACAATAGATTTAGTGACAACAAAAGGATTACATATACAAAATCTTTCTGTGACAAATGTCTTCCTCTCAGACCCTACTGTGTATTTTGTGATGCACAACTATCTTAAACCAGGAGCAAGGTACAAAATGTAGTCAGAAAATGATACGTAAATGAAGCAGCAGAGCTTAACCTTTAAAAAAGTAGCCCCAATTCAGTTAAAAAAAAGAGGTTAGGAGAGAAAGCATCTCCATGTATGAATAGATCTGTCCGTGAACTAAAAATAGAAAATTGGGCAGCTGAATGAAAATGGAGAAAAACTGCCCTTGAGGTTCATCTTAGTATCTACAAAAAATTGTTAACGACCTACAATATCACTGGAAATAACCCCAAATACTAATTTCAACAATAGACAAACTGCTAATCCTTGAATGGCAGAGGTGGAAAAAGAACTGAGTACAACTACTTTTAGTTACTTATTTGAGTTACTCTGAGTTCACAAGGTTTAGGATGTTTCTACGTAAGACCAAAATTATCAAGTAAATGGACTTCATATCTTAGTAGTGACCTGTAAAACAAATAGAAAGAGTAAAGAAATTAACAGTCATGGTCACTGGTAAGATATGAACTCATTTTACCTGATCATTTTGGTCTTTAGTAGGGACTTCCCAAAACATGTGAACTCAAGAGTAATTCAAAAAATAAACTAAAAGTAATTGTACTCAAGTCACACTTCTGAAACTAAAAGGATTTTGCAGCTTTTCTTAATAACAAAATCACAACCATCAGAGCCAGCATTACTACAACAAATATAAACTTCTCAAGCAAACTTTGTACAAAGCACATGAAGACATACAACAGCAATGCTACTGACGACCTGCAAAAGATTGTTAGAGAAAGTAAATTTACCACGCTATCAACCCTATCCCAACCACTCTATTGAAAAATGTTTTTAATAGCATCTCATGCCCTGTTCTAAATATTCTAAATAAATCTCTTGAATCTGGTGTCTTCCCAGATGCATACAAATCTACTGCTATAAAGCCACTTCTTAAGAAACAACAACTAGACTCTGAGGTACTAAGCAACTATAGAACAATATCAAACAAAACATTTCTAGGTAAAGTGCTTGAGAATGTAGTTTTTCACCATCTGAACACATTGCTAAATGACAACAACATTCTAGAAAAGTTTCAGTCAGGTTTTAAAGCAAATCATAGCATAGAAACAGCCATGACCAAAATAGTAAACAATTGAAGACTTAGCATGGAGGTACACAAAGTCTTGGTCCTAGTCCTTCTAGACCAATGATCATGATATTCAACTAGATCATCTCGAAAACTGGGTTGGTCTCTCAGAAAGAGTCCTCCGATGGTTTCACACCTACATTACAGGCAGACAATTATTTGTCAGTCTTGGTGACCATGCATCCTAGGAACATGATGAATTATGCGGTGTTGCACAAGGATGCTGCCTTGCTCCACTACTTTTTTCACTATATATGCTTCCACTTGGTGATTTCAGCAGAGAACACAATGTAAATTTACACAACTATGCTGGTGATTGTCACAATGTCCCTGGTGCCTGGGTGCTTGTTCTGTTTCACATCTTAGTGGTTTCTCCCCTATGTGTTTTGCTTTGATTCTGTTTTCCCGCTCTTTGTGTCTCATGACCCCATCACATGTTTTAGTTGTCCTATCAGTTGTGTTGCTTAGTTCTCTCCTGCACACCCTTCCCTCGTTAGTTAGGTATTTAGTTCTGATTGTTTGTTTAGTGTGGTTCATTGTTTCTTGTTCAGGTATGTGGTTATGTGTGTTTCTATTTCAGTTATACAGTCTTTGTATATATTTGGTGTCGTGTTGGTTATCATTTGATCTTGTTCTATGTGTCTTGTTTAGTTGTTCTTTTCAGAAGTATTTGGTGTTTCCATAAATAGATCAGTATTGGTGAAGACACTCATTTCTCATATCCTTGAGTTCACTCTCTAGGTGCCTACTTGCCATAAGTAATTGGATGATTGTTAATTTCCTAAAATTAAATGAGGATAAAACAGAAATACTCTAATTTCGCCCCAAAGTCAAATGGGAGAAAATCAGCACGAGCCTTGGTAACCTGACTTCCCTAATCAAATCTGAATTAAGGAGCCTAGGTGTTATCATAGACTCTGACCTAAGTTTTACCTCCCATCTTAACAAGGTGACCAAAACCTCTTACTTTCACCTCAGAAATATTGCTAAAGTTAGACCATTGATATCCCAGAAAGATGCAGAGAAACTAATTCATGTATTTATTACAACTTAGATTGGACTACTGCAACGCCCTCCTTACAGGTCTCCCAAAAAGGTATTTGATAAGATTCAACTCATCACGAACTCAGCAGCGAGACTCAACAAGAACAAAGAGGTGAGAACATTACACTGGCTGCCAGTTCCTTATTCAAAATTTTATTTGACTTTTATTGATGTAAATCACTTTGAGCTGCATTCCCTGTATGAAAGGTGCTACAGTGCCTTGCGAAAATATTCAGCCCCCTTGAACATTTCGACCTTTTGCCACATTTCAGGCTTCAAAAATTAAGATATAAAACTGTATTTTTTGTTAAGAAGCAACAACAAGTGGGACACAATCATGAAGTGGAACGAAATTTATTGGATATTTCAAACTTTTTAAACCAATAAAAAACGGACAAATTGGGCGAGCAAAATTATTCAGCCCCTTTCCCTGCAGCAAACTCTCTCCAGAAGTTCATTGAGGATCTCTGAATGATCCAATGTTGACCTAAATTACTAATGATTATAAATAGAATCCACCTGTGTGTAATCAAGTCTCCGTATAAATGCACCTTCTCTGTGATAGTCTCAGAGGTCTGTTGAAAGCACAGAGAGCATCATGAAGAACAAGGAACACACCAGGCAGGTCCGAGATACTGTTGTGGAGAATTTTAAAGCCGGATTTGGATACAGAAAGATTTACCAAGCTTTAAACATCCCAATGAGCACTGTGCAAGTGATAATATTGAAATGGAAGGAGTATCAGACCACTGCAAATCTACCAAGACCCGGCCGTCCCTCTAAACTTTCAGCTCATACAAGAAGACTGATCAGAGATACAGCCAAGAGGCCCATGATCACTCTGGATGAACTGCAGAGATCTACAGCTGAAGTGGGCGAGTCTGTTAATAGGACAAAAATCAGTCGTATACTGCGCAAATCTGGCCTTTATGGAAGAGTGGCAAGAATAAAGACATTTCTGAAAGATATCCATAAAAGGTGTTGTTTAAAGTTTGCCACAAGCCACCTGGGAGACACACCAAACGTGGAAGAAGGTGCTCTGGTCAGATAAAAACCAAAATCGAACTTTTTGGCAACAATGCAAAACGTTATGGTTGGCGTAAAAACAACACAGCTCATCACCCTGAACACACTATCCCCACTGTCAAACATGGTGGTGGCAGCATGATGGTTTGGGCCTGCTTTTCTTCAGCAGGGACAAGGAAGATGGTTAAAATTGATGGGAAGATGGATGGAGCCAAAAACAGGTCCATTCTGGAGTCTGCAAAAGACCTGAGACTGGGATGGAGATTTGTCTTCCAACAAGACAATGATCCAAAACATAAAGCAAAATCTACAACGGAATGGTTCACAAATAAACATATCCAGGTGTTAGAATGGCCAAGTAAAAGTCGAGACCTGAATCCAATCGAGAATCTGTGGAAAGAACTGAAAACTGCTGTTCACAAATGCTCTCCATCCAACCTCACTGAGCTCGAGCTGTTTTGCAAGGAGGAATGGGCAAAAATTTCAGTCTCTTGATGTGCAAAACTGATAGACACACCCCAAGCAACTTACAGCTGTAATCGCAGCAAAAGGTGGCACTACAAAGTATTAACTTAAGGGGGCTGAATAATTTTGCACGCCCAATTTTACAGTTTTTATTTGTTAAAAAAGTTTTAAATATCCAATAAATTTCATTCCACTTCATGATTGTGACCCACTTGTTGTTAATTCTTCACAAAAAAATACAGTTTCATATCTTTATGTTTGAAGCCTGAAATGTGGCAAAAGGTCGAAAAGTTCAAGGGGGCCGAATACTTTCGCAAGCCACTGTGTATAAATTTATTTATAATAATTATTATTATTATTACAGTCATATGCAAAAGTTTTGGCAATTTCCATGATTTTCATTTAAAAATATTTGGGTGTTTGGATCAGCAATTTTATTTTGATCTAGAAACAGAAGTGAAGGACAATAATATTTGAGTAGAGAAATTAGGTTTATTGAATGAACAGAAAATGTGCAATATGCATCAAAACAAAGTTATACAGGTGCATACATTTGGGCACCCTTGTCATTGTGTTGATTTGAACACCTGTAACTACCTAGGACTGGTTAATTGGAACCAGGGATGGACTTTGGATGGAGCGCCCGGCGTTCGTCATTCACTCTGGGATTCTCCTCATCTAAATATAGAGGAACTCTCTTGATTTGACGTCCGGGCCAGATCGCAGTTTTGCGGATGCAACAGCCAGTCCATTTCAACCTACTGTCACTTGTTTTATTACGTCCAGGACTGTAACTGGCCCACCGGCCGTCAAAGTGAAATATGATGGCCCGGAATGGACCGGCCGTTCGGGAAAACTCCCGATCCTCCTGATGGCCAGTCCGTCCCTGATTGGAACTATATACTGTAAGTTCAGAAAAGTAATGCAAAATGCAAAAAAATGTATGGCTGCCTCTGTGTTGATAGGCCTAAACCATTTTAATTATAATAGTGTGAACTTCAGCAATTTTATGCAGACCTATAGGATATATTTTCAGGAAGCTTGTTTAAACCAACACAACTGAATAGTAATGCATTCTAAGCAATGAATTATTTGTTATTATACAAATAATAAACAGACAAGCATTGGTGGCAACTATTTTAGGTACTCTTTGAAAATATAAATTTGTGTTTTCTCAAAATGGGCAGAATTTGATGTTGCACTGCAGTTAATGCTATATATGCTGCTTACTGCTTTACCATAGAATAGATAACACTACATACAGCTGTTCTACTCATCAGTTGGCCTTTTAAAATTATGGCAGGGACATCATTAAACCCCACAACCTATCAGTCTGAGCAGAGTTATGTACTGTAACACAGAGCCATCTAGCACACTACCAACTCTACAGCCAGTGGTATGTAATGTTTTGTTGAAAAATGACCTCAAGTTAAGAAAGCTACCCTTCAAAGTCTATCTGTGCTCTAGAGCGTTAAGGGCAATTATCTCACGAAATGTACAGGCTAGCAAATAAAATACCGTTGGAAAGAGGAAGATCAGACGAAAAGAAAGAGTGGTGGCTCATCCCTGCGGGTTAAACAGAGTTGTGGTGCCTCAAAGTCAGTCATGTATTTTAGAAGGTTAACTTTTTTACTAAACACATTACAGACAGGAAGTAGGAAGTGAAAATGACAAAATAACAACTCTGCAATGATGTTGGACATCATCCTGCACAACACCAACGCTTTTTGGAAGTGAAAAATAAATGGGATTTCAATAACGTATAGAAATATAGTAAGAAATGGGTGCAGCAATTTTGATGTAGACTTGTTTGTATTGGCCTCCAAACTTTGAACACTGGTCTGGTCCAGGAGACCTGGGGGCTTGACAATGAGCAATAAAAAGCCTTATTCATTATGGTTTAAACCCCTTAGACCTTGAAGGGTTATCCCTTTAGATCCCATAGAATTCGAGAATGCAGCTCTAAAATATTGAGATAATAGGGCACAAGATCTACAAAACAGATAACCTTTTTTAGATGATAAGTAAACGTAATGAGTCATGTTTTTTACAGATCCAGACCGTCACTGAGGCTATTTATAGCCTAGTTTGAATCTGACAATTACAAATGAAAAAAGGTAATGTAGCTTTTCACAATGTGGCCACAAATCAGCCATACTTATGCTGGTTTCCGTTGGTGCTATTGTAAAATGTCT
The DNA here is from genome assembly GCA_016801145.1 of Umbra pygmaea. Lineage (NCBI taxonomy): Eukaryota > Metazoa > Chordata > Actinopteri > Esociformes > Umbridae > Umbra > Umbra pygmaea. The sequence continues at coordinate 3,171 of JACXGM010006282.1, read as the reverse complement.
TACAAAATCATGTACTACATTTGCTGACATTTTACATGCTATGTTTCTATAAGTAAATCTATTTCACATCAGGATACAAAAAGGATTGTTTGAAAAAAAGGGAACCCATTTTAGTAAAGATTATTTTATTGAATAAAAAAATATTCACAATTACAATTTGCTGACCTAGCATCACCTGTCCCATACAGCATTTCAGTTATCTTCCATATAGCATTTCTATTAGCTTAAATAATTAAGTAAAAAAATCTGTCTAGTGCTAATAATAATGTTTTCTCCTCAATCTACAATTTAGTCAAATCAACATTGCTCTAAGTGAATGTTGTCTCCTGGCACAATCCAGGTTGTTCTTCACTTCACTTCACTAGACTGTCATGGAACTTTAAATTCCTCTCAGGAAGTTATTTTTTGGTAAAAAAGGTAAACCATAAAAATAAAAAAGCAGTTGAATGCTTAGAGTAGTTTCCCAAAATCCAACTGAAAATGCAACTCATGACTTCTCCAATCTCCAAATTATTTAATCCCCTGAATAGAGTCCCTCACAACAGCATAAATATGCAAAACAGGTGTTTTGCATGGACTTTATTAGTTGCACCAGGTGTTCCTGAGCTGGAACACATGAAATACCTGAACTGGGTATGGGATTGTTGAGTGTCACGTTTGAGTGCATGGCTAAACATGGTTAAGATAAAAGAATGGTCCAAAAAGTTGAGAGAGGAGATCATCACCTTTCACAAACAAGATACAAATAATATAGCAAAGGCACTGAATGTTCCCAGGGACATGGTTGGAAGCATAGTTCGCAAGTTCAACGTTAAGGGAACAGTGGTTACACTATTTGGCAAGGGCCGAAAAACATTTCTAAGATGTCAGGTTTGAAAAACCCTTGAGTCACTGGAAAAGACCTGCAGTAAAACTTAGTGTCAATAGGCATTGAAATTTTAGTGAGCACAGTAAGGCACATACTACACACAGAATATTCCCATGCCAGAATTCCAAGACGTAAACCACTACTGACTGAAAAGCACAAGAAAAGTTGGCTCCAACATGCTCAAAATCTTAGAAAGAAGCCACAGAGTTATTAAGATTCTGTTATGTTGATCGATGAATCAAAAATTAAGCATAGTTCGCTGAAAAGAACACTCTGCCTACAGTTATGCATGGTGGTGGCTCGGTGATGCTCTGTGGCTACTTTGCTGCATGTGGAAGGCAAAATGGATTAATTAAAGTATCAGGAAATCCTAGGACAGGGGTCAGCAACTCCGGTCCTGGAAGGCCGAAACACTTCTGATTTATGTTCTCTCTTTCTAATAAGGGAACTGGTTTATACCTGGGAAAGCAGGTGATTCCAATGAATTATTACGTAAAATAAAAAAAGTAAGTGTTTCGGCCCTCCAGGACCGGAGTTGCTGACCCCTGTCCTAGGGGACAACGTCATGCCGTCTGTGAGGAGGCTGAAGCTTAAGCGCCATTGGACCTTTTAACAGGACAATGATCTCAAGCCTCCAGGTCCTCCAAGGCTTGGTTGTAGAAGAAGTCCTGGAAGATGCTAAAAATAGGTGATGTGCAAGGCAAGTAATTTAACACTGCATCGTCAAAGTTGGTATTGTGCCATTATCAGATATTTGCTTGTGTCATTACATTATTAACATTTCATCAAAATCAAGCTCAAATGGAGTTACAAGGTTTTTCAATTGTGAATGGGGAGATGTGTGTTTTGTCCATCATTGATTACAACGGATGCATTTGAGACACATGTTTTGTCCATCCTTGATTACAACTGATGCGTCTGAGAAGTGCATCACATTACGTTGTTTACAGTTTAGTTAACCCATTTACTCCTAAAACGCCTGCTAAAAACACCTATAAAAAGCTATGTTATTCTAGGATCAATATCCTTATCTCCTGAAGGTTTTCAGAAAAAATACAAAATTGGCAACTACCAAATCCTAAGCTTCTGTAGCACATAGAAACATGACATAAAATTCAGCCAGTATTATATTTATATATTAACATTATTGCATTTATTATTATCAACAATCATCACCATAACTATATTACTATTTATTATGCTGTTTATTCATTATGTTCGGTGTACTGATTATTTTCCGTCACCAACATGTCCCATAGCTCATTGGTAAAAATATGGTTTGCGGGTGAACTGCTTTGCCTTGCGCGGCAGATAATCCTCTACCACCTCCCTCCAAACTCCTCACTATCTTCCAACTCAATGCCCTCGCTGTCAAAATCCTCCTCTGTCGTAGCCAGTCTCAAAAACAAATGTAAAGTGTATGTCTGATTGATGTGATTTTCAGCGAACCACGGTACATTTGGGTGGTTTACGTCATCTATAAAAAACAACATGAAACATCTCGTGTATTTGAATCAATGACAGTGCATTTTATGCTGCACGCATCATTAAAAGGTTGACAAATACAAAATGCTGCATTGCGTCACAAATGGGTTAATTGTAGCTTTGTGTGCTCTCAGTTTTTTATGTTGTTGCATATATTTGGCCATCATATCTTGTTATAAAAGACTAAGTACTACAACTTCAGTAGCCTACATATAGCCTAATAACCTGTTAGAATTTTACTGTTAGTGTATGCAATGTGTTTGTCAATACGGTTAAAATCAAGGGTGTAGTGGAGGGTAAAAGCTGTTTATGTGTGAAATAGCATTTACTCACATTTTTATTTAGTTAATGATAATTTACCCAATTAATATTTTGCTCCCAGCATTTTTTTATTTAGTATTTTTGTGACTACTTCATTAGGTACACATGCTAAATAATTGCCTTAATTCTTCATGGCTGTGCATTAAGTTTCCTGTTTTTATTGGCTAGAATCTTCAGTTAAAATTATACTGTATACAGTGTGTTTGTCTATATGGTTTGTCGTGTATTAACTAGAATGTTCAGTTAAACCGACATACAGTATTAGTGTTTTTCTATAGTGTATGGTTTGTTGTTTATCCATATTGTAACGATTCCCAGTTCCCCTTCCCTGGACACTGCCACTTCCCTATTCCATCCCGCTCAGAACTACAATTCCCATTCACCAGTTCTACTTCCTGTGGACTACAGCTTCCCTAGTCATACTTCCTCAGAACTACAGTTCCCATACCCGGACTCATTATCATGATTCACCACACCTGTTCACTCCATTTTGTATT
>JACXGM010006281.1:0-24298 GCA_016801145.1 Umbra pygmaea | reverse complement strand
GAACTGCCTTAATTCTACGTGGCATTGATTCAACAACGTGCTGAAACCATTCTTTAGAAATGTTGGCCTATATTGATAGGATAGCATCTTGCAGTTGATGGAGATGTGTGGGGTGCACATCCAGGGCACGAAGCTCCCGTTCCACCACATCCCAAAGATGCTCTATTGGGTTGAGATCTGGTGACTGTGGGGGCCATTTTAGTACAGTGAACTCATTGTCATGTTCAAGAAACAAATTTGAACTAATTCAAGCTTTGTGACATGGTGCATTATCGTGCTGGAAGTAGCCATCAGAGGATGTGTACATGGTGGCCATAAAGGGATGGACATGGTCAGAAACAATGCTCAGGTAGGTCGTGGCATTTAAACGAAGCCCAATTGGCACTAAGGGGCCTAAAGTGTGCCAAGAAAACATCCCCCACACCATTATACCACCACCACCAGCCTGCACCGTGGTAACAAGGCATGATGGATCCATGTTCTCATTCTGTTTTGGCCAAATTCTGACTCTACCATCTGAATGTCTCAACAGAAATCGACTCATCAGACCAGGGAACATTTTTCCAGTCTTCAAATGTCATATTTTGGCAAATTGTAGCCTCTTTTTCCTATTTAAAGTGGAGATGAGTGGTACCCGGTGGGGTCTTCTGCTGTTGTAGCCCATCCACCTCAAGGTTGTGCGTGTTGTGGCTTCACAAATGCTTTGCTGCATACCTCGGTTGCAACAAGTGGTTATATCAGTCAAAGTTGCTATTCTATCAGCCTGAAGCAGTCGGCCCATTATTCTCTGAACTCTAGCATCAACATGGCATTTTCGCCCACAGGACTGCTGCATACTGGATGTTTTTCCCTTTTCACACCATTCTTTGTAAACCCTAGAAATGGTTGTGCGTAAAAATCCCAGTATCTGAGCAGATTTTGAAATACTCAGACCGGCCCGTCTGGCACCAACAACCATGCGACGCTCAAAATTGCTTCAATCACCTTTTTTTCCCATTCTGACAATCAGTTTGGAGTTCAGGAGATTGTCTTGACCAGGACCACACCCCTAAATGCATTGAAGCAACTGCCATGTGATTGGTTGAGTAGATAATTGCATTAATGAGAAATTGAATGGGTGTGTATGAGTGTAGATTCATTGTAGAGTGTGTAGATGGGCTGTAATTTTTACAGTAGATAAGCTGTAAGTTGAATATTCATTTGCACAAAAAATGAAATTAGTGTTTAATTAGACACTTTCCACGTTGAAACAAATTATGCTTCACATGATTTACAGTCATGTTGATTAGCATGTTTGTTTAAAAAAAATATTGACATTGTTATCAGTAATGGTATGGGGCCGTTACCATCCAATCTACAAGCAGCACCAGTGTTGAAATACTCATGCTCTAATGACTGATATGGGCTAGGCATTGCAACAATTACCTTTGTTAAAACTATTTGTAATTTTCAGTGAGCAGCAGTATTTCGGTATTTTTTCCTGGCTGAACTGATATTATATTTAAGAACATTGTATAGGATTAATTTGCATATTCTGGTCCTTAGATCAATTTGGTGGTTGTTACAAAGATATAGGGCAACCAAATATTTTTATGTATGTTTGACCTACAAAATAGAATTCACAAATATGGAATAAGGAGTGGGTAAGCAATTAAACATAGAAAAACAGTTTGATACTTTAATTAATCTATAGCTTTCAAAATATATATTTTGCTAAAATCGAGGAGGAGATACATATTCAGCTGGGGTTTTGGCATCATTGATATTTAGATGCAGAGTTTTTATTATTATTATTATTATTTTATTTTTTTCCCCATTTTCCTCTCTTCCCATTTTCCCCTAACCCTGCCTTGTCAACAGCTCCGCAACTCCTTGGACAGATCTGTGGGATGGTGAGGGGTGCACACATGGTTAGTCCAACCACATGTCGCCCAGCTGCCAATTCTTTTTGCACCACTCATCCAACAGGGAAGCCTTTAGTCATCATGTACGGGATGATTAGGTTCACAACTATACTTCCGTGATAGAATTTACAGACGTCCAATCTGCACACAAGAACGATGTGGCAGGATAGATAATCTGACTTGTCTAACACAGGAAGTCCGTGGAAAGTCAGAGAACCCATAGTCAGACTCGAACCACTGACTATCATGACGTAGACTGTCCTGCAATGCAACAACTTAGCCCACTACGCCACGCGGACCCTCAAATGCAAAGATTTTGGACATAATTACTCCTGTGTTTCCTGCAGTTGCCTGACCTCTGCTGGTGACTACACTTCAATACAGCAAGCCACCTATACCAATCAACTGTTTATCCATCTCCATCAAATACACACCTAACCAATTGTTAAAATATTCTTAATTTTACATAGATTAACTAAGTGACCTACAAATGTCCCAGGATTTAAAAAAATATTCACCACAAGACAGTTGTATCATCTGTGGTATCAACTGTTTCATGTTTCACCTTCTTGTCCTTAAGGTTTCACAATTTATTGACCAGAGTTGTAAAAAATACAAAAAGCTAAATACTTTTCTGGGTTCAACTAAGTTCACAAGTTTTGGAAAGTTCCAAATTAAGACCAAAGTGACCAGGTAAATGGAGTACATAACTAACCAGTGATTTATGAAATTTATAGAAAGACTAAAATATTATAAATTATAGTTAGTGTTTAGTCATAAACTGCACTTAGCTTTTATTTAGGTTTTAATTATGAACTTCCCAAAATGGGTGAACCCAGCCAATTACTTTTACTTTGTACTTTTTACAACACTGTTATCGAACAAGCAAAAACACAATCACATCATTAACACAGTGTAGAGATCTCAGGATTTATGTTGTTCTGTTTAATTTCAATTTAAAGGGCAAACATTTGTTTATCAGAAAACCCAGTACTGAACTTTTCCCTAAATACTGGCAAAAGATCTCACCTGACTTGTCAATAGAGACATTTGTGTAAAATGTGTAGAATGGGCTGGCCATCTGTTTAAACAGAGCACTGGGCACCACCTGCACCTGCCATACAGTTTACCATACTAAACAGGATCACACAGATACACAACAAAACATAGTCATTCTAGACAACTTCAATTGTCTTCTGCTAAAGACTGGCAGTCTCTTGCTCCTGGAATAATTTGAGCTGTGTGCAAGCTGGAGGTTATGGCTACTCTCCCCTCTTGGCACTTGATTGTGACTCTACCAACATTTTCATTAGAGGGCTAGTGGGGAATGTGAGTGCCTGATAAGAGAGTGACCCTCACAGCTCTGGTGTATTTAGGGTTACATCAAGCCACAGTCACAAAAGGATGCTGTGTTCCTTGTCCACGTCAAACATTGTAGATTTACTACACTTCATAACTGTTCCATTACAGCAAACTGACCTGAAAATCATGCAACAGAACATTAATGAATATCCTCTTCATTCAACTTGTTAATGTGTATTTACTGGAACTGTCTGGTATTTCCATATTTTTGTGAAATATGAATTAAAATAAGTAAAATAGAAACAGTTTCTTTGTTGGAATATCAGGATTTTCGTTTGTGTAAATTACCATGTGCCCAATCTGGGTAAAGTTCTGACTGAGCTCACATTTAGCTGTTGTACATTTGATCAGTTGATTACACGGGACAGGAAACCTGAGTCAATGTAGGTGGTACAAGGCTGTGTGAAGACTTCCTGTGTTTCCTCAGAACGATTAAATAAAACGGCTTAAATAAACAGTGCATTGAGCTAACGGGCTAGGTGGGACAAACTGAGGAAAAAGAGTTTATATTATGGCCTTTGTTATAAATAACAACTATTCCCTTATCTAGAAGTACAACTATTTATTATGGAGTTGAAGCATATTTAGAACAGTTAATCAATGTGTAAATTAATCAAATTGTCGTTAGGGTTGTTTAGTAGACATTTCATTGATTATCATTAGAAAACTGTGATTGAAAATGTACTACACAGTGGATAAGTGAGACAATATAACCATGAACTGTTTCAAATGCTGCGCAGCAATCATGTATTTATTAACTGGTTGAAAGACTCCCCACTGTTTAACCATCAAATAAGATTAGCAGATTACAGTCATTGTGGACATGTGGTCCTGGGCTTAAATTGATTCAACTCCCTGTTAGTGAATGGCTGCTACTGTATGTAGATGAACCTGTGTTGCAGAGGCACAGTCAATCTCCTGACATGGACCAAGGTCAGACCCACAGTAATGGTTAGAATTCAGCGTAGCCTCTACATAGGGCCTCCATAAATCACAGTTTATTCAAAAGGCATAGACACCAATCAGTGTCCTTACTAGTGTGCATGCATTGTAGACAAATAGACTTAACTGAATGTGTTACCCTCTGGTGTAATAGTGTCAAAGAGCAATGTGGGTGTCCTAGTCTATAGTCAGCAGGAAGCCGATGTGTAGACAGGTCTGTCTGTGGGTGATGTCAGAGGGCAGGACCAGAAGGAGTGATAGGCTGTCTGCTAAACAAGGATTACAGAGAAGGGCGTCTCTCTCTCTCTCTCTCTCTCTCTCTCTCTCTCTCTCTCTCTCTCTCTCTCTCTCTCTCTCTCTCTCTCTCTCTCTCTCTCTCTCTCTCTCTCTCTCTCTCTCCTTCTGTCCATCAACAGTGGGGAAAATGTCAGATGTGTAAATGGAAGACAGTCGTCTGCACAGAAAGGTAAGGACAATGGATTCTTTGCATCTTCATTTGATTTGTGTAACTGGAAGTTGGACTGAGGCTTTGCGGGCTCTAATCCGTTCTGCTCTTGGAGGAGTAAAGCCTATTCTCGTCTGCATTAGCCCGTTGACAAACATGGCCCAGTCAGGGCTTCAGTTAATAATGTGCTCCTGTGCTCTTATAAAGATAAATGTTCAAGTGTGACATTATTAAGCATGCACACGTTTAAATACTACTACTGTGATTAATTACTGTGATTGGATGTGAGGCCAGAACATACTCGAAACATGTTTAGTTAAAGCTGCACAGTGTAACTTTTATTTTTTATTTCTCGTGTCGGCCCAAATTTTCAGTATATTTTTTAAATATTTATTTATATATATATAGTTGTATTTACTGAACACAGGAATAATACAGGGACAATATAACCGATTTCCAAAAATATACATTATTATTTGTCCATAATATGCATTTGTTTCTAGTTAGATATTATGAAATGTCGTTTTTGCTATTCTACTATTGTCTGTATTTTTCTGATATTTTTAACTTCTGGATCCAATATGCTAGTTAATGTTTATTAGTCCGGCAACATCGTTTTTGTAGTTTTTTTGTAGTTTTGAAATAAGATACATAGTGCAGGTTTAAGAGTCTTAACAGCATTATGTAAAATGCATAATGTTATAACCCAAAAAGCTGATTTCTATGCATTAGCATGTTGGAGAAATTAAGATAATTAGACATGTTATAGAGCTTCAATTGGATAACCAATAGCCTGAGTTTTTAACACATAAGGTCAAAACATGTTTTGCCATTTTGAAGAAAAGGCTTGGCTAAACAGAAGGATTACAGTGTAATTTGCTTTCATTAATTATGCAGAAATCTTTATTTTTATAAGTCAGAAAATATACACTTTTCCTAAGCTAGTCAGTTTGAGGATTTGAACCAATGACTTTTATGGATGTAACTGAGTCACATTGATTTATCAAAGTCACAACCATACACCTAATCAGGCTCTAGTGACATTCTAGAGGAAGGGGGGCCTGTGAGCAGAATGTGCTTTTCTTCTGGACTTCCGGGTTGAGCCATCAGCATGATAAGAAACAGAACAGCATTGGATGTGCTTTGGAGGACACACACTGTACTGTATCACAACAACCAGTCATTGGGAGTTACGCCAATGAGACAGGGCCACATCTGAATTTTAAATAATGGCAGCAAAATGCATTATGGCACAGGATTTTTTAACTACAGGTTGTCTGATCCCATTGTAACACTTTGATTTATAAAACCAAATGTACCTTTCCCAGTTTAATGTAGAAACACAACAGTGTTGTTATTACAATTTCCAACATATTATAATAGAAAAGAGAAAGAAAACAATTATAGGAATTCTGTTTGAATGTCTTTTATATAAAATACCTACATAGTATAACTACCTGATATACAGTGTGATGGCTGCATATCAACATAAAAAAATGGATATCATAATGCTAAAACATTCTGTTGATAATAATTTAGAATTAAATTATAGCTTCTGTAAAAGCTTAATGAACGGCTATACAGAAAAAGATACAAATCAGTTACATATTAAAGAAAAAACCTGAGTTGGAGTAGCATAACAAATCTTTCTGACATGGTTTGCGTCAACTTCCTTAGGAGAAAATGTTTACTGCAAGTCATTCTGAGAGTTCACCTTTATCCATGGTGAAACATTTCGATCATGGAGTGGTCTATTCCAGGATGACAACACCCCCATCCACAGGCCATGAGGGGTCACTGAATGGTTTGATGGAAATTAAAATGATGTGTATGCCATGGCCTTCACAGTCACCACATCTCAACCCAGCTCTCCACCACAATTATCAAAATGGAATATATTTTCAAATAATGGCATTCTATCGCCCCAGTAGCGTTTCAGAGACTCTTAGAATCCATGCCAAGGTGGCAAAATATGTTTTGGTGACTTGATGTGACCCAACACCTTACTGAGACACATTTCATTCGTCACGTGCCTGTATATTCCCATTTACAATACAGTATGCGCCTGCTGCATAAAAATCTTTCGGAAACTATATTGTTACAAGACTGTAGAACAAAACACGTAATTTCTGCCTTCCAATCTCATCTTAAGTGTTGAAATACAACACACATTCTAAAATTCACAAAAAATGTCTCATTTGAGACATAACAATTTAAAAACATTCAGTTAATAAAAAATATGGTAAAAAAAGTAGCATCGCCTTTTAGGATATTTAATGTTTATAAAGCGAAGTATTCATATTGGAATGTTGATAAGACTTCGATAGTCTGCATCAGCCTAATGCTGAGGAGCACTGGAGCTTTGCCGTATAGAGAGTGGTGATAAACAGTTAACAACAGGTGCTGCAGATGGCATGCATTGGTGAACGCACTTCTTAAAATACACTGGGCGTTGTCTGATATCAACCAGGGGTTTGTCCCTGTCTACACTGGTGCTGCTTAGTTTGTTGACCACGCGTTTTCTTAAACATCCAACCGCACAAGCAGTTGTGTGCGACGCATACTACAGTAGATGCCCCTGACTCGAAGGCTTCCAAAAACCCGATGTTTTCTAGTAAGTAAGCACATGCTGTTGTTTTATCAGTTTTCGATGACAGCTAGGGTAGAAGTGGTTAGCAGTGAATATTCAGGAAATATTATATAATGTGTTTGGTTTCGCAAACTTTTAATTAGTAATTACAGAGCGCGCGCTTGCACCCAATCATCTAGTAAATTAAGTGACAATTTCCAAATAAAAACGGATAAGCTCACAGTGCGTCTTTTGTTTCTTGCATGAGAAAATTAGTACTGGTTATAGTTCTACATGTCGCATTTAATAACATACAATTTATTCACTTAAATTACAACTTTGTATGGGTGTATTATTATTTCAAGTAGTGAGTATATGCCCAGGTTTACAAGTGGATTAATGCTGTTGTATTACAGAGACCAAGAGTTTATAGAATGTGTTTGTCTGAGAGTTTCTTCTCTCGTGCATATAAGAAATGCCATCTCCAAAATATTTGTAGCGTAGTAATACATTTCACACTGGCACGTTTAGAGTGCACATCAACACATTCACTGCCACATCAGCTTCTTACATATCTAAGCTCGAGGATTGTTCACATTGAGTCTTCTGGGAGTGAAGGGGGGTTTAGGAAAGATCCATGTTGAAATTGCCGATCGTTGTTAGGAGATTCACCTGAGATTCAGTCAAGCCTCAGACCCTTGTCTCAGTCGGAGCCCTGGGGAGGCTCCATGAATGAGGAGGAGAGTCCGCTGGAGACCGAACATACTCTAGCAGTGCTTCTACCAGGGGGCGTGGAGATAACAACCACAGTAAATGGGAGGTAAGGTACAGACACACCAGAATGTTTGAATTTCATAAAAATAGATTCCATAAAATACCATGTGTTTGGAAGTGATTCACTGATATTTAAGAAAAAAATTCTAATGAATAAATTCCAAATGGAAAAAGGAAATGTAATTTCCCTACACTCCAGTTTTGTTGCTTGGTGAAAGCACTGTGTCAACCATTACATCTTTCAATATTTTTGAGAAATATTCTAACAACATGGCACAACTCTTAGGGCAATGCATGTTTTTTTTCTCAGACAAAACGTATGCTTTAATCCCCCTTCTATATGGCCCTCTGCAGCTCTCCACCTGTGCCATGCAGACTAAAAAGTGTATTGCTTATACTGTACCTCCACAGTAAACCTGTGTTGTGCTGTGTTTGTATCTCCACACAGTAAACCTGTGTTGGGCTGTGTTTGTATCTCCACACAGTAAACCTGTGTTGGGCTGTCTTTGTATCTCCACACAGTAAACCTCTGTTGGGCTGTCTTTGTATCTCCACACAGTAAACCTGTCTTGGGCTTTCTTTGTATCTCCACACAGTAAACCTGTCTTGGGCTTTCTTTGTATCTCCACACAGTAAACCTGTCTTGGGCTGTCTTTGTATCTCCGCACAGTAAACCGGTGATGGACTTACTGGTCTCGCTCTGTGCCCAGTACCACCTCAATCCATCAGACTTCACTGTAGAACTCCAGTCTGCCAATAGAAACGACATTGCCTTTAAACCCAGCTCTCTGATTGGATCCATGGAGGCTGACAGGATCCTCCTAAAACCTAAAGGGGTAGAGGAGAAGATGACAAAGAGACCGTATGTGCCTGAGGTAAACAACAAAAGAGAATGTACACACACAACTTTAACTGTAGAAGGTAGGTGTATGTACTGAAGGGATGCTGCCCCCTGTAGGCCACTGTGCGCCTGCTCATTAACTATAAGAAGAACCATAAGGCTGTGGTGAGGGTCAGCCCGAGAGTTCCCCTGGAGCAGCTGCTGCCTTCAATCTGTGAGAAGTGTGAATTTGACCTGGAGTCCACCATCCTACTGAAAGACAACCACTCTGATGAGCCCTTAGACCTGACCCGCTCTCTCAATGACCACGGACTGAGAGAGCTGTATGCCAAGGGACCTGCAGGTGACTGATGTTTAGATATGCTTTTTATCATGAATCAGCTCAATTTGTAATCAGTATGTATGTATGTATGTATGTATGTATGTATGTATGTATGTATGTATGTATGTATGTATGTATGTATGTATGTATGTATGTACAGTATGTGGGGGGCTTGGGCTCTCTGTGTGTGTTACATTAATCTAGAAATATTGTTTTCTGAATAGCTGTCTGTCCTGAGGTGGATCTCACACCTCCCCCAACAGAAGGTACAGAAATTTCAGAAACGTAAGAAAATAAAAAATAAATGCATTGTATATATTATGTATGAAAATAATGACATTTTTTCATTGCTAATTATTTCTCCCAAAAGCACATGCAGAAGAATCTGGCCTGACAGTTAAAGAGAAGAAACAGAAACGGAAGCAGAAAGAAAAGGAGAACAGGGGATTATTCAGTTTATTCAGGAGAATTAAGAAGAAACCTGAAAAGGTCATTGTTTTTTTACTCTTCCACTGCTAAGCTTTGATTCCATAGGCCAACATTAGGGAAGAAATGAAGAAATAGATGTTACTACATATTTCTGGCTGCAGCTATTGTTTTCAGCCATGCTAGATTTGAATGTGTTTAAGGCTGTAGTGGGCCTTGTTTAACTGTGTGTTCTGCTGTCAACTTTGTTTTCCAGGAGGTGTGTGTGAGTGCCCCGACCTCGTCTGGTTTAACAAACCGTTGTGAGACCAGTATTAGCATGAACTCCCTGGGTGTCCGCTGCTCCAATACCCTCCCCTCCAAGAAAAGACAGGCCCCTCTTCCCCCCATAGCAGGGTCCCAGAGTGTCCCCGCTAACCTGAACATCCAGCCGGTGTGTAGAACACCATTTAGGCTTTGTCTCAATATTTAGGCTTTGTCTCTGACATGCCCTGCCAGCTAAGCAGTTATTGATTAAAAGAGAAAGAAAAGACTATGTTTAGACTTTGATTAGTAGTTCCAATCCTTGTGTCTTGATAGCAGTGACTGTGGTGGATAACGGCTGTCCTGGGTTCAACGTGTTCTTGTTCTTTTTCTCCTGCTGTTCCTCAGCTGACTTCCAGGAAGAAGAGAGCCCCCCTGCCCCCCCACTGTCCCTCTCCACCACCCCAGGACACTGAGGTTGAAGGTCAGTCTGATTGAATCACTGACTGAAAATCCAAGTATTTTGGAGGTTAGAGGTATCATATGGTGTCTCTGCTGCCCCCTGGTGGTCAATACGTTGGTGGGCTTGGTTTTCTCTCCTGTTCCCTGGTTAGTTGTCCTGCTATTCCCTGGGCAGTGCTATTATCTTCAGCCTGTTGTTCTCAGACCCTCACTTGTGCTTGGCAGTGTTTCTCTTCCATCCTGGTACTTCAGTATGATTGAAGGCCCCTGTTCTGAAGCAGTTTCCCTATTTCTCCCCCTGCAGACGGCGAGTGAGAGCTGAGCCGTGTTCTCCTTCCCTGTCCTGTCCCTCTGTGCTGCTCCTCCTGCTCTCCTCGTGTTCCATGGTGGCCTGTTCTGCCTCCTGTCCACCATGTTTGTTGTTTGATTGTGATGGTTGTACCTCAGTTGTCTTCTTGAACAGCTCTTATTTCTTTTTCTGTTTGTGTTGTTTAATTCTATTTGGTTCTGCTGTTTGTTCTTTACACTGTGTATCCTATTTATTTTGACATCATAGCTTTGTCTCTTACAGATATATCATTGACATCTTTCACTTCACACGTTCACTTTGTATGAAACCATGAAGGTGTTTGGGCTATTTAATAAATACATAAATATTTTTAAATGTACGTGTTTTTTACCATAATTTTTAATAAATTACAACTGTTGTAGTCATTTCTTATCCAAATAATATTTGTTGTCATCATTTAACAAATGTATGAATTAGATTTTAATAAAGTGCTCTTAACCTAACGTTTGATCACATATTATCTTTGTTTCTGTATTTATTTGAAAGTTTAAACGACAGAAGTACTCTCATATCCCCCACTGTAATATATTGTTTTTGTCCGCTTTCTCTGTTTTGAGTCTACAGCTACATGGACATTAATTCAGAGAAAGTGTTCCTCCTAACAGTGTCTGTGTTAACAGGTAATGGAGTGTTCCTTTACACTGTGGAGGAGGAGAGGGGAGAGAGTGATGAGCTGAACTCTTCATCCTCAACGTCATCTCCAAACTCCTCCAGCCCTTTAGCCCACCCCCAGACTCCTCCCTCAGTCTCTCGCTTCTCTGCGACCCTTCCATCCTCCAATCCCAACCACACCTCCCCTCCCACCACTCCCTCTGTAGGTGAGATACTTACCCCCTTACTGCTCTCTCAAACCCGGGCCAAACTTAAGCAACCTTCAATGTTGACCCCAAGACCAGCCAGCTCCACCAATGGAGGCTCACCTGTGTCCTCAACGCAGTCAGGTGCCTGGAGGGAAGTCAGTCCACTCCATTTGCTCCAACTGAAGGCCAACATGTTGGGTGAGGCTTGGAGAAGTCCTAGTCTGAGGGAGGGGATGAGTCCTGGTCTGAGGGAGGGGATGAGTCCTGGCCTGAGGGAGGGGATGACTACATTCACGGTGGTACCTCGGGGGCAGTCCCTGAGGAAGCAACGGGGCTTTGAGGAGGACCTCACTCTGGACCCGCCAAAGACATCGGAACCATCCCAAACCATCAACCGACCCTGTGATGGTGTCCCAGACTCTGCGTGGGAAGACAAGCAGGCAGCCCAGCAGTGGACAGAGGTGGAGGCAACCAGCCCAAAGCTCGATGTGGAGGCTTCTCCTCCTGGGATTCCAGAATGTTCTACTGTCTGTCTCATCAGTCCTCAGGCCGTGTCCAGTACTGTTGAGCTTTACGAGACGGCACCAAATTCACCTGTGGAAGAGAACCAGGAGGAGCTCCAGTCACCTGTAAATACCCAGGGGTGTCTAGAGTCAGTCTCAGAGGTGCCTAATCCATACTCAACTGACCTCTTTACCCTCACCACTAATATAATACCTGGAAATGAGGTGACCTCAACTTGTGAAGGATCAGAGAGCACTGGAACATTCCAGAAAACTGATCTGATATCTAAGGACGAGTCAGAAGAGGGTCGTTTCTCCTTCCCTCCTCCCCCCACCCCCTTGTGCTGTAACAAGGACAAGAAGGGTGTGACACAAGCTACCCAGTTAAGAGTGCGGGTTCCTGGGGGAAGAAATCCCAGCCCTCCATCCTATCCTCCCCCTTCACCTCCGACACAGAGCCCTTCATCATGTGCACTAGCAGAAGGAGACAATGTCACTAACTCCCCTTCCTTACCCAAACCCAACATGATCCATTTGACATTACCCACACCGTATGAGCCTCCGGCTGCATCCAGGCCCCTGGTCAGGAAAACCGCCATCCCATCCTCCTTCGCCCAGGCTGTGGCTGTTGCCGTCCGCAAAGCCCAGTCCTCCCCCCAACAACGAGCAGCAACACAGCCTGGTCCTTCCTCTGGCTCATCACCATCAGCTGCCTTACCTCTACATTATACTGTGAGTGATACTGTAGTCCTTACCTCGTGCTAATACTGTAAGTGATAGTGTACAGTCATGGTCAAACAATCTGAGAATGACACCAATATGAAGTATTGGTCTCCACAGAGATTGCTTCTTCAGTGTTCTTAAATCTTTTTGTCAGTAGATACTATTGTATACTGAAGTATAATTAGAAGCATTCCATAATTGTCAAAGGCTTTTATTGACAATTACATTAAAGGACAATTGTGGTGCATAATGAACCTAGGGGTTAATAACACATGGGTACTGAGTCGACCCTTCTCTGGGATTTGTTTTCATGCTAATCGAATGTGCCCAGTAATAGCTTAAACCACTAATTAGCTTATAATGCTAGTAGTTGGGGCATGGATGAAGTAAAATGAAATCGCTATTTTATACCACTAACAAGGCTCAAAATAGCACCACACTTCCACGGTAGCATTATGAGGGTTCCTACATGCAAACCGAAGCATTGAGAACTTTGTAAGGTACAGACAGTTTCTCTGTTATTAACCCCTAGGTTCATTTTGTGCTGGAATTGTCCTTTAAGTGTATGCTTAAAGGACAATTCTGAGTCATTATTTGCAGTGTTGACCCTTCTTTTTCACAACCTCTGCAATCTGCTCTGTCATGCTGTCAGTTAACTTCTGGGACACATCCTGACTGATGACAGCCCATTCTTGCATGATCAATGCTTGGAGTTTATCAGAATTTGTGGGTTTTTGTTTGTCTACCAGCCTCTTGATGATCGATCTTCATCGAAGTTCTTAATGGGATTTCCTGGCCATAGCCCAAAAATTTTGATATTTTGTTCCCCAAACCATTTTGTTATTACTTTTGCCTTATGACAAGGTGCTCCATCAAGCTGGAAAAGGCATTTGTCATCACCAAACTGTTCTTGTATGGTTGGAAGAAGTTGCTCTAGGAGAATGTGTTGGTACCATTCTTTATTCATGGCTGTGATTGTAGGCAAAATTGTGAGTGAGCCCACTCCCTTGGCTGAGAAGCAACCCCACACATGAATGGTCTCAGGATGCTTTAGTGTTGGCATGACACAGGACTGATGGTAGCGCTCACATCTTCTCAGGACAAGGTGTTTTCCCGATGGCCCAAACAATCGGAAAGGGGATTCATCAGAGAAACCTTGACCTGATACTGTGAGGGATCCTGTAGTCCTTACCTCGACCTGATACTGTGAGGGTCCTGTAGTCCTTACCTCGACCTGATACTGTGAGGGTCCTGTAGTCCTTACCTCGACCTGATACTGTAAGGGTCCTGTAGTCCTTGGCTCGACCTGATACTGTGAGGGATCCTGTAGTCCTTGGCTCGACCTGATACTGTGAGGGATCCTGTAGTCCTTGGCTCGACCTGATACTGTGAGGGATCCTGTAGTCCTTGGCTCGACCTGATACTGTGAGGGATCCTGTAGTCCTTGGCTCGACCTGATACTGTGAAGGATCCTGTAGTCCTTGGCTCGACCTGATACTGTGAAGGATCCTGTAGTCCTTTGCTCGACTTGACCTGTTCAACCTTGCAATATCTGTATAATAAAAACACCCATTAAGGGACTGTCAAGAAAACACCAAATGTCCTATAGTTATGTACAGTATAATGTTGTGTTTTATCAGCTTCCGGTTGTCTTCACCCATTGGGCAAGGGCTGTGTGTTCTAGTGGGGGGTTTGACCCCCCCTTAATCAATTCTCACTCAGGAAGTCCTCAAATGCCAGTCCTTAGGCAGCTGTGGAATCTGCTATAATCGGTCCTGTAAAAATTTACAACCCACTACAATACTTTTTAAGAAAGTTGAAAAAGAACGGTACTAAACAACAGTCAGCAACATTAAAGAACTGCTTGTTTATTGCTAATGTAAAAATTAAATGATTTAATAATATAGTAATAACTATAATTTATAACAATGTATTTCACTAGTAAATTGCTGTTGAACGACAAAAACAAACACCAGATAGGAAAAGGGTATTTTACAATAACTTTGAATGCAGCGCGAGGCTACCAGTTTCAAGTGAATGCACCATAAGTGTTGTTTATCCAACAACGGCAGCTGCACACTGCTGTTGGAACCTCTACAGTGAAAAACAGTCACACTTTACACTGTTTAGCAGTCAGCATTTTAACCGTGTTTAATCCAGCTGCTAGCCAATGTTAGGCTAACGTTAGCTGCTTTTGAGTGTAGTGTGAACTAGCGTCACGTGCAGCGACTCTGCTGTTGCCTCTAATGTCCGTTTCGGAACATCAGAGAGCAGCACAGGCATATCAGTGGCACAGAAATGAGGCACCAAAATCCAAGTTGCTATTTGGTCCTGTAGATACCGGTCATTAAAGTAGCAGTGCCGTATTAGCACCGGGTCTCGGTACCCAACCCTAATGAGAACACTAAGCAACAATGCTGTGCATGGAAGGGTTGCAAGGGGAAATTGACTCCTCCAAAAAGAACATTGTTGCCAAACTGCAGTTTGCTCAGGATCACATCAACAAGCCAGAAGGCCATTAGAATAATATGTTGTGGACAGATGAGACCAAAATATTACATTTAGGGTTAAATGAGATGTGTTATGTTAGGCAAAAGGAAAAATTGCATTCCACCATACAAACCTATTTCTATCTGTAAAACATGGTGGTGGTGGTGGTGGTGGTGGTGGTGGCGGCATCATGGTTTGGGCCTTTTTTACTGCATTTAAGCTCAAACTGCTTTGCATTATTAATGGAACAATTCATTCTGAATTATACCAGCAATTTATAAAGGATAATTTAATCTGTCCGTGAACTGAATCACAAGAGAAGGTTTATCATGCAGCATGAAAATTACACTAAGCACACAATTTGTTCTACCAATGAATGGTTGAAGAATAAAGTAAATGTTTTGGAATGGCCAAGTCCAAAGTCCTGATCTCATCCCATCTAAATGTTGTGAAAAGACCTGAGTTGAATCTCTTTAGTACGTAGGAATTGGCTAGAATTCCTCCAAGCCGATGTGCAGGACCAACAGTTACCAGAAATGTTTAGTTCCAGTTATTGTTGCACAAGGGGGTTACATCAGATACTGAAAGCAAAGGTTCACATACTATTGTCACATGTAATAATGGATCATTATCCTGAATAATGAATTACCAAATAGAATATTTTTGTCTCATTAGTTAAGTTTTGTTCTTTATCTACTTTTAGGACTTCTGATGATGTTTCAACTAATTTATACAAAAATATAGAAGATTCTAAAGCAGGAGTGCCGCAGGTGGGGCCACGGCCACCCTGATACAATCACTGGCACCCCTGCTGTATCCAACACAGCGTGATCCTGTAGTCCTGTAAAATTCTCTATACTAACATGACACATGTACGTAACATATCAAAAGCCAAAGAAATTAACATGTTTAGTATTCTTATTCTCGCAGAGCTTTGGGAAGAATGTTTTTCAAGAAATACACATTTTTAAATTTCAAAGATTCTTCCTCCTACAACATGATAATTTCACTTACTGATACTGCAGTGCAGGATATGGTTGCTTCTACACATAAAGCAAACTGCCATTTTCCATATCGTATCATGGTGAACTCTGCATACCCCACTTGTTCCTCCACGTAAACACTAAACATGGAAAATAAGGAAAAAGCAAGGCTGCTTGTGAGATTCATTCAGTGAGCTGTTTTTGCAGACAAGTGACGTAATTTGTTGAAGTAAATGGCAAAATACATTTTTCTAAACAATTGTTCTGGCACTGTCTTCTGAAACACCTTGGTGTTTGTCTGCTGTGTGCACGCTAGGGTCTACATTATTTTGTCAACAACATTTGGTACGGTCCTGAACAATACTACTGTGGAAATTTAATCTGTCTGACCTGCTGTAGGAAGAACCAAATCTAAACTGGGGATATTTTTGTCTTCTACAGGGGTCCGACTGACTGCTGCAGACGTCTGTAAATGAAGATCCTGTTTAGGGTGAGGCAACTGCAATGACAGAGCCAGCCGCTGTAGTCACATGACCTTCCAATGACCCTGTTTAGAGGTCGACTGGTACATTCCACAGAAGCCTGACTGCCTGTTTTGCAGTCAGCACAATGTAAGAACAATCTTTCCAAAGCGTTATCGAACAGCTGTGGTTGTTATTTAATATGCTACATTTTTATTTGTGTGTTATGCTACAAAATGTGTATGTTTCAAGCAGAGCTGCTCTTTTTGTTATTTAGATTGACATTCTTAGGAACATAATTTTCTTAATCTTGGCCATATTTTAAAATTTACTTTGTATTAGGAATTTCATGTTTTCTTCCCTAATTTAATTTAGAAATTTGCCAAAATAGAGATTAAATAATATCAAATAATATGGCATCTAAGATGTATATTTTTGTTGCCAAGAACATAACAGATTTGTACATGTTTTCAGTGCGAGGGGAATAACTATATAATTGCCATACACTAAATAGTTCCAGCCATGAAATGAGTCACTGATAACCATCAGACCATGATTATTTTATTTATTTATTTTTACAGTTTTTTACTGTTGTATTTGCATTGGTAACAAACACCTCAATGGTTTATAATACCAAGCGAAAATATGAAATGTTATTTCGTTCAATTTGTCATGTCCAAATCCCGTTTAAGCAGCACTATACCAATTTGCGATGCCCTAATCAGAGCCACGGGCATAGCCAGAATGTCACAATCAGGATACAAACCTGCGTGGCAGGGACTGCGCCAATCAAGAGGCTCAAAATATTACTACATGAATTTAGAGTTTTTTGCTTTCCTTCCACTGGAGGGCAGTAGTTCATTGTTCACAAATGACTGAGCTGTTTTTTAATCCACATGTCCAAATGTTATTAACACTTTTTCATGCATTTAGAAGGATCATAATACATTGACTAATTTTTTAGATTTAACAGTCTGCTTTTTACATATTTTATATGTATATTTTTTTAAGCGTTTTTGTCATGTATTTTTTTAAATCATGAACAGAATACATAATTTGCAGAACATTTGATCAAATACTTCCCAGTGTCCTCGAACAGTGCAACAATAGAAATAAGAGTCAATAAATAATACAGGAAAAAATACTAGGGCTGCTGTGAATAAAGATATAGGTGCAAACAAATAATTGAGTCAACTATGTACTGTACTTGGAAGTAGAGGTGTTTTTAAATGGTACATTTTAAGTTAGCAGTGTAGTCAGGTTGAAACCTACAGTAGGTCTCTTACATCTGAGACCTCTGTTACAAAAATACAAAAAATATATATAAATTGACAATATGAAAAACCAATTGCATATGACATAAAGCACACCGACCGCTGTGACCGGGAGACGGCGCCATCACTGGATCCGTCTCCCGGGGCAGTTTGGGGAGTACGGGCCCTGGCGGTTGGCGTCTTAGGGGCCCTTCATCCCTTTTTGGCTTGGCTGTCTCTTCATCCTGTGCTCCCGTCTCGCTGGCTTGGGGATGTCCGCTTCCTCCTCTTCAGCTCCATGTCCTTCTCCCGGCGCATCTGGGGATCTCTGATACTGAGCCTGTCTGTCCAATAACAGTTGAACCTGGCATGGCCAGATGAGTGGGCCTTGATAACAATGCAGACCTTCAGACACTACTTCAGATGTCCTGAGAGGGGTGTGGGTGATGTATTGAGCCAGCACCTTAAGAGACAACTGCTATTTTTCAAGGACATTTATGCAGCATATACAAATTTGCAGAAAGATACTTAGTGAAGTGGATGTGATAGTTGTCATGCTGCCAAACATGTTCTTTTCATGCATCCTCTTCAGACGGTCACAGCTCAGTGTTAGTATTGTACTGTAACTAAACTGTAACCCTTCCTGATTACTGGAATATCTGGATGTATCATGCATGGAACCAGCTCTGGCCAAGCCAGAATCTCTGCTGCATTTAGTGGGAACTGACCTGTGTCTAACACCCCTTAGTACCAGGGCATATTGGTTGTACCCTACTCCTCTGTCTTCCATCCCTGGCTCCACCTGAGAAGGGGAGAATGGAAGGGATGATAGGAGGAGACCCCTGACCCTGTCGTGTTTCCACGGTGATCTCTCCAGTGGGAGGGTCCTAGCCCTCAAGGGCAGCAGCGATGTCACGCGGCTGTTGTCATGGAGAATGCCATTATGGCCCCTAAGGGAGAGCCATGTCTGCAAGGTAAAGGACACACACTCACCGAAGTGAAGCTACCTAAAGATATCCAGTACAAGTGACAATGCTGGCATTCTCCTTCTTGTGATGAAAGGTTGTGTTTCAACCTAGGTTATGATGATTATCTTGTCAGGTGGTTATACAAACATTTAAAAAGGGAAAGCTCATTGTGGTTCCAGCATACTGTTAATGGAGGATAATATTAAGTCTCAGGGTACAGTACAATGTGATATGGAGTTAATAATTTGATTTGATAAGTTGAATAAAGCAAAGCCTTACTTATAAAGAGTTGGTGTCTTTGAAGAGTGGATACCTTTCTCTTACATTTTCTCTAGACACATTGTGTCATGGAAAACCTGACATGTTTTAGTTCTCACTGATTTGCTTTTTGGATCAAGAGTGGTATGGACATTTTATGTTGATAAATATATGAATAAGGAAACCTTGTAAAAGGGTCATACAATAAATCACAATTTAAAAATGTGTTTATTTTGATTACCTCAAGGTGCACCATTGCTTCCATCCATGTAAGTCATTGTATTAGACAATCTGTTTTCTTAATGTTTCAGGTGGAAGACACAGAACACTGTAAAAGCAAGAAGCCAGAAGGGTTGCTTGTAAGGCAAGCATGACTATAGGTTTTGTACATAGTGTTATTAGGTGGCTTGTATAAGCAATACACATTTTGTTAATTGATGTGCAAGGCAAATCAATTATTGTTATGGTTTTTTACTATTATTATTAATTGAAGTGCAAGATAAATAGAAATATCAAATGCCATATTTGATTACTAGTGGATTTGGCTGTGTGTTCGCTTCTTAAGCTGGGAATTACTTCATCACCATTATTTCCGCAAAATTTTACCAGCTGAATTAAGTGAACGACGATCAGCAGAATAAGTGGTAGGGGTGTCATGGTACCATATGTGTTGTGGTTTGAGGGTCATGGTATGGTATGTATTGCGGTTTTCTTAATGTGTCAGGTGGAAGACACAGAACACAGTAATAGCAAGAAGGCTTTTATTAACTGAAATATTTAACTCTAAAAAGCGTAGGGGAACAAAAACAGCTATTTGCTGGTACTCCTACTTAATTCTGTCCACGGTCCTCACCTTGTGGTCTGCCAAACGGTACTCATTCGTCTCCATCTGTGGAGCAAGCACGACAATAGGTTTTGTACATAGTCTTATTCTTATTAGGTGGCTTGTGCAAGCAATACGCATTGTGCAAGGTGAATCAATTATTGTTATGCTTTTATATTATTATTAATTGATGTGCAAGGTGAATTAATTATTATTTGATTGCGCAAAAGGAACTATTGTTATAATTTATTTTATTATTTATTGATGCGCAAGGTGAATCAATTATTTTTTATTTGTTTTAATTATTAATATTAGTTTACTGCGTGAAAGCGCTACACTATTGTCACGTTTTATTAATTGATGCGCAAGGCCAATTGACTATTATTACAAATATTTTTTATATTTTATTATTATTCATAGTTTGTTTTTTCACTTTATCTACACCCCCAATATAACATAAATACATAAATAGTATTACATTTTGCTGTAGGAGCTATAAAAATTGTTTCTGAACACATTTGAAGCATTTAATTACCTATCCCATTGCATAATCTGCAATCATATCAGATCTACTGACTAATTAAAAAATATATGTATTCCAACTTATGCTTTTGCCCGCGGGCAATGTTTACTTTCAATTCCACCACAAAGGTAAGCTTTTAATATCTAATATCTTAATTGAAATAGACATTTGGCTTATTAAAATATTTTTATAAAATAGAGAAATCTAAGCTCAAATGGAGAAACAAGGATTTTCAATAGTGAGTAGGGAGATGCGTTGTTTGGGAATATAGATTTGAAAACGGAATTGTTTCTTGAAAGCAATAACGATTTCAAGGTGAGTAACAAGTAAACATTGTTTATATGTGTGGTGTTTGTTGTCAAAGTTTGATGCTGTGAAACTTGTAATATCTGTCAGTGACTAATTGCAACCCTGCTTTGAATGGTAGGCCATATGAGCAAGACGAGTTGTGTGGAGCTGTACAGCCATAGGAGATGTTTTCTCAGATTAGGTACTTCCAAAATCATTGATATATGGTGATAAATTCATCCAATCAGGGTGGGGTACATGAACAATGTCATCCGTCAGTGTGTGTTAGATATATCCAGTTCTACTACTCAATATGGCAGTTGAAAATTTCAAATGCCACATTTGATTACTAGTGATCTGTGTTCGCTTTTTAAGATAGGAATTACTTCAACACTGTTTCTGCAAAATGTGACCAGCTGAATTAAGTGAACAACGATCAGCTAAATAAGTAGGTGGTAGGGGTGTAATGGTACGCCTAAGTCACGGTACCGTACATATTGTGGTTTGAGGATCACGGTACAGTAAGTATTGCAGTACAGTGCTAAAAATCATAGAAAAAAAGTTTATAGTTTAATTTGCGAAAGATTGTCACACATCCGAAGCTATAATAACACCTATTGCTCTCTTCTTTGGCCTGATCAGATTCTGCTGAGAGGACTGCTTGAATACAGTGATGACCAGTGGCGGCTGCTGTTCTTTCAAAGAGGGGAAACTCATTTCTGGCCTACATCATAAGAATTGTGCATTTATTTATACGTAAATTCTGCCCTACGTTCCTTTTCAAGAAAATGCTCTGTGACCCTGTCGTGCCAACTAGGTGTCTTTTCCAGTGACTTGACCAGTGTCCTCTCAATGGCCAGCAGAGCTAGGCTGCCTAAATTGCCATGGCCCATTGTGTTACGGGTGTAGGACTTGAGCTGATTTAAACAGGATGAGCTCCTTTCTACACCTGCAGATGTAGCTCCAATTGTTGCCACTAATGAGAACAGTTTGTAAAGCTGAGGCATTTGCACTGTCCAACTCCATGTCTTTAAGGAACACCAAGTAATCACTCACCTTTCCCCTGTTACTCTGCAAGTCCTGATCTGAATAGAGGACTTGAAGTTCCGACCTTGGTCTCCCTGAATCAAAGTGATTGCCGTAACTTTTCAGGCGACTTTGTAAGGCCTCTGGAAAAACCTGTCTCATGTCAAATTTCCCTAAATTGAATAATTCTAAGAAGAGCATACTTTCCAAATTGGAAAGATGTTGAGGAATCTGCTCCAAGATGTTGTCAAGGATGGTCATGTACAGATGACTGTAGCGCTCTTGGGGATTCTGCAATTGGGTCAAACGGCACTTTCTCATGGACTCATCTCGTGGGTCTGATGTGAGATCTGCTGCTTTGGCATAAACAGCTTGGATGCATGAAATGTATGATGAAAATTGGCTAGCAATTTAGCCAAGCAAATACCAAGAAATAGGTTGCAGCAGTTTGTCTTTCGACTACACAAACTCAAATAGCTTTGGTGACCTTTTATAGTACAAAATTGCTGTCAATCAAAAGGAAATGATTATATGGACAAAGTTACAATTTAATTAAATTAATAATTTAATTAAATAATAATAACAGTTTAGCAATTTTAGAGGATAATTTTGTCTGTAGATGCATTGAAGGATTTTTCATCACCACCACTCGCCATTGTACAGTCTGTATGTCTACCTCTTTCGTGTTACACTAAGTTGGAAAATTGTAAACAATTATTACATTGTCAATTATGATGTGAGCAAAGGACAATAAATATATTCATATTAATCAAATTTTTTGAATAGGGATTAAAAATAGACTATCTAGCCAGTTATATTTTAATGTCCTATGTATTCGGGTTCATGTGTGACCCTGCGAATAGCACAGTTACATACCCATGTCCTGTTACAGCCACAGGGTAAGCATCCGGTTTGGCAAATTGACGCAAATGAGGAAATGCCTTAAACCTGCATTCTATCTGAATTCCTGTTGGGGGCGATACGCCTGGTTGCAAAAGGGCTCAGTTTCTGTAAATGTAAGTTTAAAGTTTCAACTACTTGCAAAAACTGTGGTCTGCAACATTAAAACCTGCGAATTTACACCACTGCGACTGGACGAGAACGTGTATGTGTCAAGTCTTTTGTCACCTTCTTGTGGCACCGCTCCTTACTACCTTCTTGGGCCATATATAAAATTTAACCCGCAAGGCATTACTGTGTAAACCACAGGGTGAACATCCTTTTTGGCAAAGTGACGCAAATGAGGAAGTGCCTTAAACCTCCATTCTATCTGAATTCCAGCTGTGTGTGATACGTCTGGTTGCAAAAGAGCTCAGTTTCTGTAATAGTCTATGAGAATGACAGACATAATATACTTGATTTATTACCTCAGTAAACATTTTCATAATGAGTATATGGTCTCAATCGCTAGATTTAAGCCTTCTGCAGTATGTAATGATAATTGTTAGAATTATGGTCTTGTTGATTTTAAAATCGGCGATAAAGCAAAGGGGCGTTTAGGGCGTGGCTATGGCGTTTGGTTGTACGACAAGACACTCAAAGGAGTTGGCAGTTCAGTTTTTCTGGTAAGTAACGTTACATTTTGTTTTAATACTGTTCTTTGTTAGCATCCCAATTATCAGTTAGCTAGTTAGATTACTCCTGCCTCTCATCTAAAATCGTCACATCCGCAACCAAGATGTCTGCGCCCGTAACGGCAAATTCAGATCTTCACAAACCAATGCGTGACGTCACATATTATATCCAGTGATCTCCTTTGAAAGGCAATCCATCTGCTTATCTCCTGACAGTGTCCGAAATTAACACCTACCAATTGCCAAACGTAGGTAGATTTTCACTTTGGGGTGCTTGTAGGTGGGATGCTCACATTTATGCACCTGTTATATTTTGATGCATATTGCACATTTTCTGTACATTCAATAAACCGAATTTCACTACTGAAATATTACTGTGTCATTCAGTTATTTGATAGATCAAAATGAAATAGCTGTTCCAAACACCCAATTATGTATAAATCATGGAATTTATCATGGGTGCCTTAACTTTTGCATTCGACTGTACACCCAGAACCCTACGTGTATTTGTTCTCCATTAATTACAGTAGCATTTTAAGAAGTAACCTAAAAAGTTGTTTACCGTAATTAGTTAGTTACGTATTTTTCAGTATAGTAGGTAAAGTAGTTTTCCCCAAAAGTGTTTGCTAACCGAGTACCATCTCTAATGCTCCTACTTTCACATAACAGTTTACTACAGAACATGGGCCATCAGCTACTCTACATCGCTCACTTGACACTGGTCTTCTGTAGCTAACATTTATTAAATAGCTGTTATAAGGCAACATTTACCTAGAGTGTTATGTCCCCTAGTGTGTCTGTTTCTGTGTGCCCTGGTCTGTGTTAGTATTCTCTGTGCTGTGTTCCTGTTCAACCTTTGAAACAAAACCCACAGGTGAAAAGGAGAACGAATCACACAATAAAATTTTGTGGGAAATGGAGGTTGGGAGTTGGAGGTCCAAGCCTCTAGCTACAGTATGATGCTGAGGCTGTGGTGATGAGTTGTT
>JACXGM010006280.1:18070-33266 GCA_016801145.1 Umbra pygmaea | reverse complement strand
TTTGGTATTTAGCCCTCATGTTTCCATGTGTTCCCTGTCGTTCAATGTCTTATGTAGCATTCCGTATTGATGTCCTCCTTTTCAGTCCCTCGTGGCTGTTTTCTTTGTCCTAGTGTTTTCAGTAATAAATGCTATTGGTTTTCTGCAACTCCTTCGCTCCTGTCTCTACCTCAGTACACCAACGGGCGGAACGTTACAGTTGCTGTGTAATGGAGTCTGTCACAAGTAGCCTCTGCATAGTTAACAGCCTAATGAAAATTAACAAAGGCCCGGTAATGATTTTTACCTACCCATAGATATTGGGATCCAACCGAAATGTCTAAAAAACATGATATAATTTGTAAACATGATCATTGAAATCAGGGGTGGATACAGTATTTCACCCTTAAAATGTGCCTGAGTTTTGGACTGTCTGGAGTCAATGAGTGACAACAGAAAATGTAGGTTCTGGGATGTCAAAATAATCGTATCTGTGTAGAATGAAATCTAGTAATTTAGTTTACAAAGCAAATTTCGGCCCGACAAATTAACAAGAACATTGGTTCTCAGAAAGGACTGCTGCTTGCTGAAGGGACAATAAGTAACTGATGTTGGGATATATTTCTAAATATTTAAATCAGCCTAAAAAGAATTATGCTTACTGTCAACCATAACAATAAATTTAGTTTCTTTATTAGCTAAATCAGAATGTAAAACACATACGAGAAACCCCTGTTGATTGTCAGAATAATCACGTCTGCCATTAAATCTGTTAAAAAAGAGCAGGGGCCTCATTTATAAAACTTTGCGGTGGATTTGCGTCAGAAGTGGCTTACGGACGAAATATAGGACGTGCGTACGCAAAGAAATATTCAGATTTATAAAATCGTGCGCGCGCACGTCCTACGCCGTTTTCCCTTTATAAATCACAATCAACTCTAAATGTGGTGCAGCTTTTGCGGCTGCATGTCACGCCTATAATTGCCCATAAATAGTCAGTGAAACGCCCTGAAATTAATATTCATTGATTGAGAAATCATGGCAAACATAGGGCCCTCTGGGTTCCGCGAATCGCGGAATCTATCACTAAAAACGGAATTTACTTATAACACTAATCTCGCGGAATTTGTATATTTTCGAGCAATTTATATATATTTTTTCTATAATCCAAATATATTCCAGTAATATTAACAACGGTCATTGAGTTTGTCCTAATACAAAAGGCAGCAAACATGGAAGTTAATTTGCGCTCTATATATATAGGCTATATGCAGTGTGTTTCTCTACCGAATTTGGCCAGCATGCGCTCCGTCATATAGTTAAAACGTTGTAATCCGCTTGATAACTGACAGCTATTAACAACGGTATACACTCCATTCTGTATTTTCAAATCAAACAACGCTTGTTTTTCTCCATTCAATCACTTATACAAATGCATATAACAAGGTATAGGCTACTATGTTCCTTCGCCTAAAGCAATTCTCTGACGGTCTTGCTAATCAGGCAGCTCGCACTCAGGGAGCACAAGGTCGAAATAGCGGGACTGCTACTGAATGTTATGGCTTTATCCACACGATTGCGCCTGATAGCTACAACTTCTTAAAATAACGTTTATAAATATTTTTGTTTGTCATTGTTCCACTTTTCTTCCATATCTTAGGAAATCTTTGTCTACTCTTTTATTTTTTTATTGTGGGTAGATTCATCTGTAAGAAGAAATAATGTGATATTAAAATGACTAATATTTCGTGAAATAGCCTTCTGCCTGTCTAGAAATAGGCTAAGTACTTTGATCATATGGAAAGTAAATTTAGCCTACCTGGCAATGATTGTGCAAACTGTACAGCAAAATCCTCTATATTTTAGGTTTGGGTGCAGGCTTCTGAATGCAACATTTGTCCAAATCACAGAAATTGGAAAAAATAACGGAAATCACGAAATTTGGAAAAAATAAAAAGGAATTGGCCAAAAAATTACACAGATTTCATATGGCCCTACAAACAGAGAGAGGAAAATAAAAAAAAACTTCACTCTTTGTGAAGTAGAAAATATTGTTGGCGAGGTGGAAAAGAGGAGGAAAATGTTGTTTGAAGGGCACAGTATGCCTATTACCAATGCCGAAAAGGTGTTGGAGTGGCAAAAGGTTGCAGACGCTGTAATAAAGTCAGACCGTGGCCCAAATAAAAAGTGGTCAGATATCAGTCAATGTCAAAGTGTCTAGCGCTTCATCGCAAAAGTGTCTGCCACGGGTGGGGGGAAATTGGTTACATTACAGCAACATGTCTGCATCACAAATTATTTGGACATTGATCGAATGAAAATGCTTTCGATTAATGAAAGTATTTTCATTCTCATTTGGTACCCTATAATAGCACCAATTACATTTGGGAAACAGGACATAGCTGCAAATTGCGCTTTTATGGTTTGACTGTTCACCTGCAGTGTAAGGAAACGTTATGTAATCATGCGACACACCAATTACACCTATTAACACGTCTGGCATAACCCGGCTAAGGGTTGGCTGTGAAATCCCAGACCTGTCAGCCAATTCCCTCTGGAAAGTGCCGGTCGCCAGAAATCTAAAGTGTTGTAAGGACTTGAAGTGGGACTGGCACGGGACTGGCTCCGAGTGCTCCTCTGTAACGCTGGGCCCAATAGAGCACAGAGGTCCAACAGGACGCCCCAAGTAAATCGGAACCGGCTCATAACCCACTCGTCCTCGTTTGCCAGCAAGTCTTCTTGCTGTCTGAAAATGCGTTCCCTCCGAATCCTTCCATTTGCCACATCTTCTAACAGTGCAAGATCAGCCATTGTGCGTCATTACGCATTGGTTTGGCATCATGGCTTTTTATGACCATGCAGGTGATTGTATCCGATCAGCTACAGATGTCAGTATTCATGTAATTGTAAATGGGATTATGCATTGGTTAAGACATCCGTCAAGATGGAACAACTGACGGATGGAAATGAAACGGACTAACGGCATATACATGAACACCTTGATTCCGTAGCTGATGACATTCATGAACACAACTTTCCCCAGTGGACAATGAAGACATCTATCTAATCTAATGTATGTCTGCTCCGCCAGACGGACGCATCGACAAGGATATGTTTTAAACATTATTTTGTTTACCGTATTATTTATGAGGATGAATTAAATAACATGCCAATATAATTACAGAACATGTTTGCGTGTTCTTTTTGCAAATATGTCTTTGTTTGCATTTAAGTTGGCTACAATCTTGTTTTATTTTATTTGTATTCCACCACAGGCTGTTGATTGTAAGACTGGGTTTTGTGAAATGTTCAAATTATTAATGAGAGGCAGTATTTTGATTTCGTTTAGCTACACAACGGTCTGCAGTTTCAGACAGCTTCACGTGTTTCACACATCTGCCGGCGGTGTCGCCATTTCTCATTTTACCCGTTTTTGTGCGTACGCATGGGTCAGAGTTTCCGTGAAGGACCGCACATTTTCCCGTCAAGTTTGCTTTTTATAAATCCCAATTGTTGCGTAGAGAGTTGCGTACGTCTTCTTTTGTGCGCACGCAACGTTTATAAATGAGGCCCCAGGTTTGTAAGGTCCAGCCCTAGACGGGCTGTGTAAGGACTGTATGTTTTGTGTTTGGTTTCTCCCCTGTGTGTCCTGGCTCTGGGTTGCTTCCTCATGTGTGATGTTTTGGTTCCCCCTTGTGTTTGGTTTATGCATTGCGTGTGTTATTGTGTATTTCAGTTACGTCACTGTTTGGTTACTCCCTTGTCTTGTCACATGTTTCCTTTATCCAATAGATCCCTGTTTAAGTTGATTACATGCCCAGGTGTTTTTCATTGTCCCTTGTTTGATTTCGTATTTAGTCCTTGTGTTCCTCTCTGTCTCTTGTCGTTCAATAATTTATGTTATGTGTGCCCGGTTATCCAGTATATGCTTTGGTATAGCTATCCGTTTAGCCCCTCGAGGCAGTATTTGTTTTCATCAGTATTACTGAATAAATCACGTTTTGTCATAGCATCTCCTTCACGCCTGTCTCTCCATTCACCCACCTAAGGAGCAACGTGACAAGGTCTATTGATCAGCATCCCTACAAAACACATCACCTTGTCAACATAGACCCTTCAGGTCCCTAATTAAACTGTAACCAATAGGTAAAATAATATATTTTCATAATCTCCATAAACACTACATACAAATACAGCAAGTCTAGAGCAAAGCTCACTGAGGTATTGTGAAATGGGTCTGTGTGAGCTGTTGATGGTTGGGTGAAAGCTACCTTTTATCACATTATGAATACCTCTATCTCTCTCTAATAACAACATCCATATTGTGGTTCACGTCCTTTGAGCTATAGATGTTTAGCCATGGGTGTTAAACTATCTCCTTTCTGTTTTGTAAATAACCTTTTCTTACTGTTATAAGTTGCTCTGGATAACAGTCGGCTAAGCTAAATTACGTAAATGTAAATATTACTCCTTTCACATTGTCACAAATGTAAAACACACTTCTTTCACATTGTAATTATGGGGTATTGTTTGTAGAATTTTGAGGGACATAACAAATTTAATCAAGTTCAGAACAAGGGTGTAACATAACGAAATGTGGAAAAACTGAAGTGCTGTGAATACTTTCCGGATGCACTGTACAGATATACTTATAGATACAGCTTTTTTTAAATAAATTTTGCTTCCACTGATAATAATCGTAATAATAATAATAATTCATTGTATTTATATTGTGCTTTTCAATGACACAATGTGCATTGCATAGTAATAGGGGAAGCCCACCTCATCCACCACCAGTTGTATTAATCGATTCAACTATGGAATTTATTTGATGCTGGGGGAATGTTTATTTTGGAAACATACAATATAAGGCCTCACATTTACATCTCAACATGTCAACACTTGTAGCCCACCTGTTCGCTTGCAACGTTTCAACCAGTCTCATTAGCAAGCTGTTTTCTGACCATAGGACTGCTGCTGACAACTGTAATGGCTAAAAAACATCTATTTATTAAAACCTCAAATAAGCACAGAATCAAATCAGTAAATTGAAATGTCTCATATACTGTATATGGGTGGTTGACATATGAGCCTGAAATTCTTTTTTATAAACTTAAAATATTAGGCATGACATTTATTGAGTTGTATATTACCAATTCTTAGCTTTCCAAAAACATATGTGGTAATTTGTTGTATTTGTGCCTAAAATTGTCATAAGTATTGACATAAGAGTTATTGTGTATAAAATGAAAATGGGGTGTACTTTTTTAAATAACTGACTTTATCATAATTCTTTATCATTTATGATTTATTCTCATCTTAAGACATAACATTTCTTTGTGAACATTTATTACATTTTGTTTTATTTTTCATAATCATCGTGCAAACTAAGGCATGTGTCTTCAATCTGTCAATATATTTTAGAATAATTCTGACAAACCCTGTTATAAATCTAACAAAGTGCTTGTGATTGTTGCTGAAACTATGATAGACACAAAAAAGTTTTACAAAACAAAAACAAATACATTAAACTTAGTTATTACTTAAAAATACAAGAATCCATTGTTAAATCAAAAAGTTCTCCATGTGTAGAAAACTACAGGTGATATCATATGGTGTGACAAACTGATCATATTGTGTGACCAAATGTTGAGGTTTCATGCAATTAGCACAACTTTGGGCCTAGTGGGTTATATGCTAGTATGCTAACAGCATTCCCACTGCAACATGGTTACATAGATTTTTTAATGTAATATTGATAAAATGTAATTTATCTTTGGCATTTTTATGTAAAAAGAATCACACCAAAAGACAGTGGTAAAGGGTATTTAAGTGGGAGTGACAAAAAATTCCATAACCATTCCTGGTACTTCTGAGATGTTTTCTGTACTTCCTGGTTGAACAAGGACACCTCTTCCCCAAGGGTCTCCAAACATGTTCCCATTTAAATATCACAATAGTGTCACGCCGTATGATATCAATACCTGGGACAAATGATTTTTGATCAGAGCTGACTCAAAATAGTATACCTTGACTTTGAAAAGAGTAGACTCACAAATATACATCTATGTTATCATCTTGTACTTAATTTAGGATATTTTCAATTTTGTGTTTTATTTTTATTTAAAGGTACATTATGTAGTTTTCCAAAACAATAACAAAAGATGTACTTTGCATTAAAAAAGCAAACATCACTATACATACGTATATTTTATATATTTCTTAGTTGTGTACTTACATTATCCTAAATGTTTCCATCAACTTTCAAACCCAGAGAAATTTGTAATATAATTCGAAGACACGGGACGTTTCATTTTGTCTTCCGTCAATGGCGTAATATAAACTTTGACTGCTCTAGTTGCTCTAAGTTCCAGGCACCTGCCAAAACATAATGTGAATAAAGTTATAATATTTTTAACAATACATTACTTTATCAGTGAACATTTTTTTCTGCCAGAGACAACAGATTGGAAGGTTGTCATTGACGACGATAACAAAACCCATGAATCCAGGCTACTTCCCGACGTCATCAAAGTACATCTTTTGCTATTGTTTTGCTTGAGAGACCCCTAGCGGCCAAAAACTACATATTGTACGTTTAAGATAATCTTTGTGAAATGTGCTTGGGACAGTCACACCATATGAGCTTTTTGATGTTTGGTAGGAAAATCTTTAAAAAGTGACTGATGAATTGCATTAATGTTCAGTATGTTCACATAAAGCAGTATATTCTGAGCAATATAAAAAAATTGACCACAAAAAGGCCATGTCATGTCAACCACCCATATATAAATATATAAACTGTATACTGTATATGGTTGAGATTATCATTAGAATGATACTACTATGTAGTTTGAAACCGAATGCGAGAAAGTATATTTTGTTTGTGGTAGTGTGGCTTGTTGTGACAAACTCCTTGGGTCATATTGTCTTGTGTAGGAGATAGAACAAAATGTGTACCAAGAACTGTTGAGATCTTCCAGGATTAATTTAATGGTTTTTATTTGGGAGTGAGTTGTGGAGTGTTATTCATGCAGAAGCAATTATTCTGAATGCCTTCCAAGTAGTTGATTATATCTTCATCCCTACAGACTCTCTTACATGTGAACAAGAGCTGTAACATTTATTGAGCAAACTTTCTAACCAAAGAGTGTTAAATTCTTCAGCTTGTGGTATAGTCATGTTGATGATGTGACACTACAGTGGGGGAGTAAATATAACTGGTAAAAACCTCAGAGCGCCCAAACTCTCAGAGAGAAGACACCATGGCTGATGTAA
Organism: Umbra pygmaea; assembly: GCA_016801145.1. NCBI lineage: Eukaryota > Metazoa > Chordata > Actinopteri > Esociformes > Umbridae > Umbra > Umbra pygmaea. The sequence continues at coordinate 26,009 of JACXGM010006280.1, read as the reverse complement.
ATCATTCTTTGTTAGGTCTGTTTGTGACTGTTTTGTTCCAATTAACAGGTAAGAAAGTGGAGACACAGGTTATAACAACAGTAAACTGATAGTGTGTTCTTGAACAATAATCTTTTATCATTCTCTTGTCAGGTGTCAGTGGGGACACTGTTTCTATGTTCACCACAGTGGGAGGTAATGTAAGTCTACCATGTAACAATGTAGTTTATTCAAACTGCTCCTCAACTACATGGAACTATTACAGAGAAGGATTAAACAGCACTGTTGAAGAGGTTGCATATGGGAAGATCAAGTCTGACTCACAGAGAGCTGGAAAACTGAAAGTGGGATCTGACTGTTCTCTACGTGTTAGTGATGTCAGTGTTGAGGATGCTGGAGTCTACACCTGTCAACAATTCCTTACAGAGAATGGACTACAGCATGGAGGAGATGCTAATGTTCATCTGTCTGTTCTAACCTGTGAGTATTAATGTTAAAATGTGAGATTATATTGCACTGTGCAATATTTATAATGCAGTCATACTCTATGTGATAATGTGATTACTATATTAAAGTGGAACTGACACAATTTTTACTACTTTGTGAATTTAAAAGAAACAAACAATCACATGTGTAAAATGTATATATTTGTTATTCTCTAAAACCAGCTTTTACACGGATAAAAAAATATGTTATATTTGCTTCAGGATTTTGTGATGTAGAGTAAGGCATTGTTGACAGTATAAACTGATACAGGAAGAATGTGGGGGAACAATGTCAAGTCAAGTATTTGTAAATGTTATGAGTATGGAAACATAAATTGACTACAATCTTTGTGATCACTTGAAGTGTGTTTCAACATATTCTAATACAGTTTCATGTTGTTAAAATGCTATAAGTTTCACTCTAAAATACTGAATCATTTCCTCCATCTGTATTGTTTCCTCTTTCTCAGTTTTCTCGTCCCCACCAGTAACAGATATAAAGCCTGATACACCACTAACATTAACATGCTTTCTGTACACATATAATGGAGCTGGACGATGTTACCCTGGTGATAACCAAGATGTTAGTCTGCTCTGGGTGGATGAGGCAGGTAGTGAGCTGCCGACCGACTCCAGATACCAGGTCACAAAGACATCTGGCTGTGACATCAATCTGACTGTGACACTCCAGAGGGAGGACAACAACAGGAAGTGGACGTGTCAGCTGAATAACAATGGAAAAAAGGAGACCTCCATTGACTACACCATTATGGGCCCTGGTAAAGAAAAAAACAGTATTGTTAAATCTGGATGGTACAGCCCATAGTCTAGTGATCCAGAGAGGTCATTAGGACCCATACCAGGGTAGGAATTTCACAATGGCCATACATTCACGAACGATCCAGTTCTTTTGGACAGCTCTTTGGTACGAACACAGGGAATCGTACTTGGTGAGACTTGAGATGTTCTTTTCTATCGTTCTGCCCATACTTTCACTGCCTGTATGATCCACTCCCCTTTGTGATGTCACGTGAGTAGGGAACATTTTAAACAAGTCAGTCAATGAGAAAAAAAAAGTTTTTTTATCAAAGTAATTCAATGAGAACAGCACGACTACAATACAAAGATGTGTTACGTCGACTTGAAAAAGAAAATCAGCCAAACTCGGAAACGCAGCAGCATTTGTATGCACTTTACCAATAAAAGAAACAACAAAGCAGAGTGCAACATTTAATTAAACCTTGTTTTACTATTTTTAACTCCTCGTACGAAATGTTAATATAATTGTTTAGCCATGAATTTAAATTTGTCTAAAATCTGTTTTATACAACAGTTATTTTTTGTTTTTACTGCGACAAAAGGTTTTATAATATACATGTAAAGTGTAGCATGAATTGCATTCAGGGCAAGGCAACTTTATTACATTTCATACAGAGGGTGACAAAGCAGAGGGATAGGATATGTCTTCACCTTGTGTAATGTTTACAATGGAGATCATTGATATTAGGTCTGGCAATACAAGTAATTTAGTGCTAAAACTAGTCCTCACATGCAAAATTTAATTATATTGGTGAGATGTCTGTTTAAATCTGCTCCAAATCATACCCTATCATTATCCTAGCGATTATTTCACAGATAAAACAAGTCTCACCCTACAAAAAATGAAAGATGAATCGTTATTTTGCAAAGGAATTGAGCCATAAGATCTGGCTCCTTTCAAACAGCCGTAATTCACATTACAGCCATCATGGCCGTCGTGCAATTCCCACACTGGCCCATACACTCAAGCACATTTAATTTAAATGACAATTATTTTTTTAAGTGCTACATAAGTAAAGGACTTGTAGGTGTAAACATGGTTACAATTTGCTTGTGAAACATGTCAATTTGACAAATCTTCCTCCAATCATCCTTTATAGGAGGCCTCAAATGTGGCCAGTGAAGAGGGCTGGTTAGCCAAAGGTGTGCAAGCTCCCACTTTTGATACAATTACAACTTAATTGGGCTTACATGGTCTACATTGTCGGAACAAACACAAGATTGTACTGCTGTTTTTTTGTCCGAAAATAGGCGTGGGACTTGGGCCACCTCATAAAAGTAATAAGCTACGCCAGCAACTTTACCAGTATCTTTTGTATTGCTGAAGAGTTTGTGTTCGAGCCACAGATGCCTTGTTCTGACATTGAATCAAAAAATATTTACTCTACTGCACCACCTGTAGTAAATTAAATACACTACTAAGCTAATTCTAATGCCAGTTGAAGCGCAACAATGCCATGTTAAAAATGAGTTGTTCATACTTTGTGCCATGAAAACAAGACTCCGCCCTCACATACTTACAGCATATATGTGCTTTAACTCTGATCGCCTGTTAAGACGGGCACACGGGTCCGTTGATCTGGCCACTACCGCTGCGGGGTGTGTAGCTGTGGTCAGCGCTGTCCAGAATAGGTTTATATTGTCTGTTTATGAGTTTGGGGGTGGGTGTGGTTGCGCAAGCATTATTACACTACAAATTATTTGGTTCTTACCAAGATAAAAAAACTAGTTTTTCGGTTCAAACTAAAACTGACACGTGGGGCAAAATCCAATACTACATGTAACACACATACACGAAAAGGACAGGCATCACAATAACTGACAGCTCCCTAACACACATAAACAGAACTTAAATACTGAACTAATGACTAAGTGCAGGCAGCTGGGTGAGTAATTTAAGCAAACCATTGGCGAACTGAAATCATGACAGCAACAAAAACACTACATACATAAAGCAACAAAATTAAACATGTTAGGTCCCCATTAAGGCAAGGCAAGTTTATTTATAAAGCACATTTCATGCACAATGGCAATTCAAGGTGCTTTACATAAACAGGAAAACATAAAACATGTAAACAGATTAAAGATCAAATTAAAGCAATTAAAATAAATGTGAAAAACAATTAGAAAAATAGTACAGTTTAAGAAATAAAAAAGACTGAACAAACCATATAAAATATAGTGCAATCAGTTCGGACTTAGCAAAGAGTTCATTCAGTAAATGCGTAGCTAAACAGATGTGTTTTGAGTCTGGATTTAAAGGTGACTACTGTTGGAGCATATCTGATCTCCTCTGGGAGCTGGTTCCAGCTGTGGCTGGCATAGTAGCTATAAGAAGATTCTCTGCATTTTCAGTGAATCCTTGGTATCTCTAGCTGATGTAATCCTGATGATCTAAGTGGTCTGTTGGGTTCATATTCAATGAGCATATGTAATGTATTTAGGTCCTAGGCCATTGAGTGATTTATATACCAGAAATCATACTTTAAAGTCTATCCTAAATGTGACTGGTAGCCAGTGTAGAGACTTGAGGACTGGTGTGATATGCTCATATTTCCTGGTTCTGCTAAGAATTCTGGCAGCAGCATTCTGTATGAGCTGTAGCTGTCTTTTGGTCTTTTTAGGAAGACCAGTGAGGAGGCCATTACAATAATCCACACTGCTGGTGATGAAAGCATGAACAAGTTTCTCGGTAACACTTTACAATAAGGTACACAAAAATGTAAGTAGTTACTGAGGAACGAATGAGAAACAAATGAGGAAGGACAGGTTAGTTAATGATAAGTTCCTTGAAGACTGTGAATCAAGCACTACTGATTAGTTACAGATAAACAGACTGTGGGTTACCATATTAATTAATAATTAAGTAATATAAAATTAATGAGAAGTTACTGAGGGATCATTACTTAATTAATGATAAGTTCCTGAATGACTGTGAATCAAGCACTAATGATTAGTTACAGATAAACAGACTGGGGGTTACCATATTAATTAATATTAGGTAATATTAAAACAGACATAGTGATTAATTTCTGAGATTGTGGTCTGATCTGTCTGACCTCAGCGCAACTCAAAGATGTGCTGATCACCTTTCTGATATTATTGATTTTCGCTGAGAAGAAAGAAGCAAACTCACTGCATGTACTGTCTGAGAGCATTTCACTGGGAATGTGACTTGGGGGGTTTGTTAGTCTCTCTAAAGTAGCAAAAAGAGTGTGTGCGTTGTTAAAGTTGCAGTCAAATCAAATGTATTTAAAACAGCTATAATATCTTTTGCTATATTGCTTTCTGCATTATCTATGTGAATGTTAAAATCTCCAGCAATAGCAAGACAGTCAAACTGAAGAAATTGTTGATAGCAATTCTGTAAAGTCCTCCACAAAGCCTGGAGAGTATTTCGGAGGCCTGTAAATAATGACAAGTAGAATCCGTGGAGCACCTTTTAACACAATTCACAGATCTTCGAAAGACAGGTAATTTCCAAATGAGACTTGCTTACATTGATAGACATCTTTAAAAAGGGCAGCTACACCTCTTCCTCTCCTAACCGTTCTGCAGACACTCATAAAATTAAAGTTAGGAGGGGTTGTTTCATTGAGGATTGTTGCACTGCAGATCTTTTCTAACCAGGTTTCACTTAGAAGAATAAAATCTAGGTTGTTTCTGGTTATTAAATCATTGACTAGAAGTGATTTATTTTTAAGCGAACAGATGTTTAAAAGTGCTAATTTAACAGTGGTATTATTGCTTTCCCCCACAGCAATTTTAGTTTGACTACTTACTTTGATGTAATAGGCAGTAGATTAGATGGGTTTGCTATCTGGCTTGAGACAGCCACAGAATTTCTATTATGTAAAAGAAGAGAAAAAGAGAAAGATACAGGCACACTGGGTTCCCGCTTGTTCTGTAAACATTTGATACTGTTATCCGGGGCCGGACTGGCCATTGGGAGGATCGGGAGTATACCCGAACGGCCAGTCCATTCCGGGCCGAAAGGGCCGTCATATTTTACTTTGACGTCCGGTCGGACGAATTAAAACAAGTGACAGTAGGCTGAAATGGACTGGCTGTTGCATCCGCAAAACTGCGCTCCGGCCCGGCTGTCAAATCGAGAGAGAGTTCATCTATATTCAAATGAGGAGAAACCCAGAGTGAATGATTGACAAATGCGGGGAGCAACAGATACAGCGTACACACCCCCCCCCCCCACCGCCAGCTGCTCCATCCAAAGTCCCGGTCCGAATTTTTGTCCCAGTCCATCCCTGCTGTTATCATAGCGGAGACCCGACATATTACTAAGAGCTGTTTTCAGTTGTTTTTGGTTCTGGTTTGCGCTGTGGGAGGTGCCGAAGCTTTCTCACCAGTGGAATAGGGGGAGCTTGGGGGCCTCTGCACTTTCTGGTTGGTATCTGGGGGCTCGCAGCAATAGAGTGGGATAGTTTTATTCCAGCATGAACCAGATCATTTTTTCCGGAGAAGGTCAAAAGCGACTGGTTCTCTGGTGTCACCAGAAAATCGCTTCCCTGACTGTTTTCCACAAAGTGGTCCTTGGAATCTTGGAGCACTTTTAATGTGACACAGTCTGTTTGTGATGAGTTCTGTGGACAGGACTCAGCTGAGATTTTGTCCATGAGCACTGATTGTTGTGGCGGCATTGTGCTATCTTTGTCCTTGTGGGATGTGTCAACGGCAGTTAGTTCATCCATTTCACCCACTTTCCTCAGTTTTTCTGAGATCACCCTGATAGGCGAGTATTGTTGTGTATTTTCTTTCTCCTTCTTTGGTGAAACTATAAAAGAATGGAGGATATTGTATTCCAGATGATCTGCAAGCATTCGAAGTCCAGAGTTGTTTAGATGAATCCCGTCCCTTTTAAAGAGATGTCTTCTCTCCCAGAAGAGGTCGAAATTGCTGATGAAATTCAGACCTCTGGAGGCACATGCGGAAGCGAGCCAATTGTGTAGTGCTAACAGTCTGCTAAAGCGAACTATCCCTTTATTAACTATTGGCAATGGGCCTGATATATGCACTTTTTTAGACTCTCTTAAAATTTTACACTGCTGATTTAGAGTGTCATTTGAACCTATATGTATAACAATTTTGTCAGTAGTGTAGCTTTCGAGGATTTCTGGTAGTTTCTCAGTTATCTCACTGACAACTGCATAATGGAGACAGTATGTTATCATACTCTTACTCCTTAATTTGGGTATTTCGGCTGTGTAGCCTGTGTGAGAGCTTGAGGAATTGCCCCTCTGTCATTTTGTGAGAGTTGATGTTTCTTACCATACTTAGGGTTGTTTTCCTTAGCACGGCAGGGTTGTGAAATTGTGTTCCTAGGAGGTGTAGGCAGCTTTGTGGGCGCAGGCTGTGAGTACTGCTTTCTGGTAATGGTTTTGGATTTTGCTGGGGGTTTCAAGTAGGGCGACTCTGGTTTTGAGAGCGGCTGGTATCTGTTACCAAGCTGAAGTTTTTCTTTGGTGGTTGGCGAGCGCTGTTTCTTTACATTCCTCTGTATGGTCATCCATGCCTCTGAGTATGTTGGGGTAGAATCATCACACGCTTGGGGATGGCGCCTTTGTGATCCCGCTTAGTCAGCACCTCAGCGTAGGTGTTATGGCCATTCAATGGGATGGTAGTGTCTGAAACTGCCACCTGGGACGACAGTACCAGGAACCAGGGGCCTCATGTATAAACGTTGCGTATGCACAAAAAGCTTGCGTACGCTGGTTTCCACGCACACGTGTGAAGTATAAACATTTACTTGACGTGAGAATATACGGGCCGTACGTCTTGTCTGGCTCGGTAACGTGACAAATTCTAACTGAAAAGTGACATAACTCACCAAACATAAATAAACTTTCCACTACAGTTACTGTCATACGTCTATGACGTTGACTATTCTAAAAACTTAATTACATTGTTATAGCCTACTTGAGGTTGTCAAACGAATGACAAAATCATTCAGAAAATGCATGTCAACCTCTGTATATGGTGTTGTAAATGCAATTGTCTCTGTGAGCCTGACTCTGGCTCATCCATAATGCACAGGAGGCATGACGCACCGATCCTTCTCCCAAGGATAAAACGCAGTAACAAGTGGGCAAAATCACTCACGTGTAAAGCTCAATTGATCCCATGGATTATGTGTAAATAAGTGATCAAGATATGGGAAATTAGGTATGGCCTATAAAAGATGATGTTATATTTGATGAGCAATGGCTGCTTCGGCCAGGGCTCAAAATACAAGGCGTCCCGCTTTATATACAGGTCCTTCTAAAAAAAGTAGCATATTGTGATAAAGTTAATTAATTCTCAAAGAATTAGCATATTTCATCTGACCAATAAAATAAGTTTTTGTAATAGAAAAAAAGTCAACCTTTAAATAATTATGTTCAGTTATGCACTCAATACTTGGTCGGGAATCCTTTTGCAGAAATGACTGCTTCAATGCGGCGTGGTGTAACGTTCCCCAGTTCCCCTTCCCTGGAAACTGCCACTTCCCTATTCTACATTGCTCAGAACTACAATTCCCATTCCCCAGTTCTTCTTCCTGTGGACTACAGCTTCCCTAGTCATGCCTGTTCAGAACTACAATTCCCATAACCCGGACTCAATCATCCAAATTCTGAACACCTGCTCTCACCCACACTGTATTT
>JACXGM010006280.1:0-17970 GCA_016801145.1 Umbra pygmaea | reverse complement strand
ATTCCTGTATTGTCGTTCTGGTTTGACCTCTGCTTTGTTTGTGACTTGTTCTGCTTTGAATTATCCACTGTACCTTTGCAATACCTTTTATTGATATTCTGGCCTGACCTCTGCTCTGTTTTATGGATGATTCTGCCTTGGAGTATTCTGTGCCTTTGGAAACATATACCTGTTTAGAAATAAACATTGTTCTTTTTCCTACCTCGGGAGTAATCATTACACATGGCATGGAGGCAATCAGCCTGTGGCACTGCTGAGGTGTTAAAGAGGCCCAGGATGCTTCGATAGCGGCCTTAAGCTCATCCAGAGTGTCAAAGTCAAAGTCGTTTATTTATCATAAGCATCGAATAACATCACATCATCCTATGCAGAGAAATTATTTTGACATGGCTCGACACATCTATGCAGTGGGCTTAAAAAGATTACAACAATATAAAGAATTTTGAAACATAATTTTAAAAATAGTAATAATAATAAAAATACGCTATGTACTGAGCAGTGGTCTGGAAAATGTACAACAATAGGAGTAATAAAAATTATAAGTATGGCATGGAAAATTGCTTTTAAATGTGCATTGAGTTCTGCTACATCAGATGTAGAGAGCATAAAGTGACCAGAGAATGTTAGTGCTCAGCAGATGATTGTGATCAGTGTCAGTGTTTCATGTTGAGCAGCCTAATGGCCTGGGGGAAGAAACTGTTTTTGAGTCTGGTAGTCCCTGCCTTGATGCTCCGGTAACGTATACCAGATGGCAGCAGCGAGAAAAATTCACGGCCTGGATGGCTGTGGTCCAATAGAATGTTTTTTGTTTTTCTAAGGCATCGCTTCTGGTAGATGCCTTGCACTGAGGGGAGGCAGCAGCCTATGATGCGCTCCGCTGACTTCACCACCTTCTGAAGGGCCTTATGATCAGTAGCGGAGCAGCTGCCATACTAGGCGGTAATGCAGCCTGAGAGGATGCTCTCAATGGTGCACCTGTAGAAGTTTATTAAAATCCTGGCAGACATGCCAAACTTCTTGAGTCTCCTCAGGAAGTATAGGCGCTTGTTGGGTCTTGCGTCTCTCAACTTTCTCTTCACAATATCCCACAGATTCTCTATGGGGTTCAGGTCAGGAGAGTTGGCAGGCCAATTGAGCACAGTAATACCATGGTCAGTAAACCATTTCCCAGTGGTTTTGGCACTGTGAGCAGGTGCCAGGTCGTGCTGAAAAATGAAATCATCATCTCCATGAAGCTTTTCAGCAGATTGAAGCATGAAATGCTCCAAAATCTCCTGATAGCTAGCTGCATTGACCCTGCCCTTGATAAAACACAGTGCACCAACACCTGCAGCTGACATGGCACCCCAGACCATCACTGACTGTGGGTACTTGACACTGGACGTCAGGCATTTTGGCATTTCCTTCTCCCCAGTCTTCCTCCAGACTCTGGCACCTTGATTTCCGAATGACATGTAAAATTTGCTTTCATCCGAGAAAAGTACTTTGGACCACTTAGCAACAGTCCAGTGCTGCTTCTCTGTAGCCCAGGTCAGGCGCCTCTGCCGCTGTTTCTCGTTCAAAAGTGGCTTGACCTGGGGAATGCGGCACCTGTAGCCCATTTCCTATACACGCCTGTGCATGGTGGCTCTGGATGTTTCTACTCCAGACTCAGTCCACTGCTTCTGCATGTCACCCAAGGTCTGGAATCGGTCCTTCTCCACAATCTTCCTCAGGCTCCGGTCACCTCTTTTCATTGTGCAGCGTTTTTTGCCACACGTTTTCCTTCCCACAGACTTCCCACTGAGGTGCCTTGATACAGCACTCTGGGAACAGCCTATTTGTTCAGAAATTTCTTTCTGTGTCTTTCCCTCTTGCTTGAGGGTGTCAATGATGGCCTTCTGGACAGCAGTCAGGTCGGCAGTCTTACCCATGTTTGCGGTTTTGAGTAATGAAACAGGCTGGGAGTTTTTAAAAGCCTCAGGAATCATTTGCAGGTGTTTAGAGTTAATTAGTTGATTCAGATGATTAGGTTGATGGCTCGTTTAGAGACCCTTTTCATGATATGCTAATTCTTTGAGATAGGAATTTTGGGTTTTCATGAGCTGTATGCCAAAATCATCAGTATTACAACAATAAATGACCTGAAATATTTCACTTCATCACAATATGCAATTTTTTTTAGAAGGACCTGCAGTATAAAATATGTCTGGGACGGTTCATAACCGGCTTTGGGACGTTTACGGGACGATGGTCAGTAAAAGATAACTTGCATAAAACACTTGTTATTAACGTAGCCTATATGTTTTAAAAAAAATGAAGCAGTTCATAATGAATGATGAAAAGATGAAATATAAAAAATAACATATATTTTCACTTCTCCACATCTAAAGAACACCAATATGAGATTGATATTCTCCCAACGAGCCACATTTTTAAAATCTCACCATGAAGCAAACAGTTCTTGTAGTATGTTAGAGATTAATATTTAGCATAATGGTAAAACATATAGAGGTAAGATCTAAAAGAATTGCAAAAAAAATCATATTGCAAAATATGATTGTGACTTCAGCTGTTTTGAAAATGGAACACAAAAAAATGTAGGTTTAATGCAGGTTTGAATGGCATGTCAGGACGTTTAAAAATAATTAGCAATGATCGGATATTGACCATAGGGTAAATTCAAGGTGATACAGGCTATGTAATTATTTAGGTTATGTAAATATAACATTTGAGAAAACAATTCAAGTTTTTTTCAAATAGGTATATTATTATTAGAATGCAAATTATACCGGGCCGGACAGCAGGCGAGATGCTATTTCTCGCATTAAATGCGCATTTCAATTGTCTGTAGATTGGCTAACAGTAGCTCTAGAGAAAATGGTAGTATGATCTTCTTGGCCTGGGATTAATACATATTAATTCAAATTTGCAAAATTGTGTTAGCACATGACATTATTACATTTGTGGAAAAAAGTTAAGCCGCGAGGCCTGCATCTGCATATTCAATTAGGGGAGGAGGCAAGGCGGGATCAGTGGCTCGTTCACGTGCAGTCAATCTCACGTTGATTGTGATTTATAAAGGAAAGGTGCGCAGGACCTGGCGTACGACCGGTTTTATACATGTGAATTTTTCTTTGCGTACGTACTTTTCCAGTTTTGGCCGTACGCCATCTTCTGGTATGTAAGCTACGCAATCTTTTATACATGAGGCCCCAGGAGTCCAAATATTGTTCACCATCCTGTTTCTTGTAAAGGGTGGAAATCCTGCTTTCTAGTTTAGCCACTCTTCATGTTAGGCGACAGCACTCTGTATAACGGTCCAGGAAGGGAGAGGAGGCAGGTGCAGTCATGGAGTTTATTTTCCAAAATTAAGGAAGGAAATATAGGAACAGGAACACTGGTAGTAACACAGGCTTGACAACGACAGTCAATATACAGCAAGGTCTAACAGAAAACACAGAGCTTAAATACCAGTCAACAGATAATCATGTCCTCATTAACGAAAGCAGGTGCACCTGTGTGCGTAAGGCAAAGGTAAGTGCCATAGAGAAATGTAGAGCCTCTGACTACTAATGAACAGGGAACAACACATAGAGAGGGCTAGAACTCCCTAGACCTTAATATTCAGGAGAAGCAGAACGGTGGAAACGGCAAGGCAGGGACGGAGACGTCACAGAGCCCCCCCCGAGACGCGGCTCCAGCCGCGGAGGAGGAAGGGAGAGAACGAGGGCGCCCCCAGGGACAGGGAGCGGGACGGTCAGGGCGACGGTGGTGGAAGTCACGACACAGGGACGGGTCGAGGATGTCGTGTGCCGGAACCCAGCTCCTCTCCTCCGGGCTGTAACCCTCCCAGTGGACGAGATATTCCAGGCGACCTTGACGCCGCCGGGAGTCCAGCAGCGAGCGCACCGCGTAGATGTCGTCACCATCGATACGGAGAGGAGGAGGAGCATCACCCGGTACCTCATTTTCCAAAGGACCCCGGACCGCCAACCTGAGGAGGGAGACATGGAAGGTCGGTGAGATACGCATTTGTGTGTAGGCAATTGAAGCGTATAACTGACCTTGTTGAGCCGTTTGAGCACCGGAAAAGGCCCGATGAAACGCGGAGAGAGTTTGCGGCACGGAACAGAGAAGGACATGTCACGGGTGGACACCCAGACCCGATCGCCTAGCCGGAACACGGCACCCTCACTGCGCCGCCTGTCTGCCTGGGTCTTCTGGCGACACACCGCGCATTGTAGGCGGGTGTGGGCAGCCACCCACAGAGCCTCCACCCTCCGGAACCAGTCGTCCACCACCGGTATCTGCGAGGTGCTGGGATGCCAAGGTGCGAGAGGGGGTTGAAACCCTAGGACACACTGGAACGGGGTTAGGTTAGTTGAGGCATGTCGCAAGGAGTTCTGGGCATATTCAGCCCATGGCAGAATGTCCGCCCAGTCCCCCGGTGAGTCCCTGCAATACGATCGAAGGAACCTCCTAATCTCCTGGTTGACTCTTTCTGCCTGACCGTTTGATTGGGGGTGGTACCCCGAGGTAAGACTCACCGCTACGTCCAGTCGCTGTATGAAAGACTTCCACACCCTCGAGGTGAATTGGGGTCCCCGATATGTTACGATGTCCTCAGGGATCCCATAACTGCGGAACACAAAGGTGAACAAAGCCTCCGTTCTTGGAGCCAGGTCGGTAGGTGATGGTGAAATCGAACCGAGTGAGAAACAGGGCCCACCTAGCCTGTCGGGAGTTAAGCCTTCTGGCCGCCTTCAGGTACTCTGGCCGCCAGTGTCTCCACTGCTTCAGCGCCTCCACCACAGCTAGGATCTCCTTGTCCCCCACATCGTAGTTGCACTCGGCCGGGCTGAACTTCTTCGAGAAGAAAGTGCATGGGTAGAGTTTTGCAGGGCAACCCTGGCGTTGCGACAAGACCGCTCCCACCCCCGCCTCAGAGGCATCCACCTCCACCACAAACGGGAGGTCAGGGTCCGGGTGCTTCAAGACGGGGGCCGTCATAAACCTGGTCTTCAGGGAGGTGAAGGCGGTCTCCTCTGCTTCATTCCAGGCCAGCCGGCGGGGTCCCCCACGTAGCAAGGTGGTTAGAGGCGCAGCGATGGACCCAAAGGAGTGAATGAATCGCCGGTTATAATTGGCGAAGCCAAGGAACCGCTGGAGCTCCTTCACCGAGGTCGGAATGGGCCACGACCTGACCGGCTCCACCTTGTCCACCTCCATCTCCAGGCCCGTATCAGAAATCCTGTATCCCAGGAAAGAGACGGAAGATTGGTGGAATAAACACTTCTCAGCTTTGGCATACAAGTGATGTAGGAGCAGTCTAATGTTGGATTGCTCTAATTCTTCAAGATGGCTTCAGAAGGTATTCCAGGTAGATGTATAAACAGCCTCTGTCCATAACGTATATAAAAAATAGCAGAGAAAAAGTCTAAAGAATAGTTTAGGGAAAAGAAAAGAACACTAAAGAAAAAGCAGAGATAGAACAGATTGCAAGCAGAGCTGAGCCAAGCAAGGACACGTCCTTCTCCTTCAGTGTCTCAGTTACAAAAAACACCTATTAAGGGAAACTGTGTCACTTAGGGCCAGATGGACTAACACTTTGGCGCCCACTTTAGGCGTATTTGTCTCGCAAAGTGCGCAGAAAACCATGGCGAGATATGTATGAATGAGATGTATGAATGAGACCCACCGAGATGAAATCGCAGACTGCCTGTCGCGGGAACTGGAAATAGCAAAATGCACTTTTCGTATCTGTAACGACTCGTAGTAGGGGAAACAGGCAGCAAGGTCAGTAATCAGGTAATTATAGGTAAAGGTACAAAAACAGGATCCAGATCTCGGTAGTCAGAAGATACACAGGCAGGAATAAATCAATAATGTTCAGTAGTCTAAAATAGAACAATACCTCGCATGGAGGAAACCAAACTGGCTTGCATATATACAGGTGAGAAATAGGGTGCAGGTGTTTAGAATTCAGGTGATTGAGACCTAAGGTGTTTGAAGCCTTCAGGTGTGTGGGGATTTTGTAATGTGACAGTGTCTATTATGGAAGAGGTGGAACCTGTATGACGAGACCTTACAGAATCCCCCCCTCGACGGGCGGCTCCTGATGTCCCAACAGGTTGAAGGGGTGGCCTACGCCTGGCCCGGGAAGTGGGCCGTCCGGACGGCGTTGATGGAACTCAGCGACAAGGGCAGGGTCCAGGACATCACGAGCAGGGACCCAGGATCGTTCTTCCGGGCCATACCCCTCCCAGTAAACTAGGTATTGTAATCCAGACCGGCATCTTCGAGTGTCCAGAAGGTCCCGGACAGCATAAGCAGGGTCACCCCCAACGTCCATCAGCGGAGGAGGTGGAATGCGTGATACAGGCGGATGGTGAGGATTGTAATGAACGGGTTTAAGTAGGGAAACATGAAATGATGGAGACATTCGAAACTAGCGGGGCAACAGCAACCTGTAAGTGACAGTATAAATCCTATGCAGGATTTTGTACGGACCAAGATACCTCGTTTTGCGTTTGTTGCAATGCTTTTTAAAATGGATGTTACATGTGGATAACCATAACCTTTGCCCTGGGTGGAAAATGATTGTGGGTCGTCTTCTCCTGTTAGCATGCCTCTTTTGGGTCTGCGTGGCACGTTTGGGGTGCTTTTGTGCGTCGTTTCACACCCTGGAACTGCGGTTAAACCACTCCTCCACAGCAACCACCTGGCTAGTGTCTGTGTTCCATGGGAACAGGGGAGGCTGGTAACCCAGAACACACTGAAAAGGGATTAGGTGAAGAGATAAATGAATAAGTGAGTTCTGGGCATATTCGACCCATGGCAAGAACATGTTTAATCTGCATGGTGAGTATCACATTGTTGCCTCATGAATCTTCCTATTTCCTGATTTAATCTCTCTGTTTGCCTGTTGGCTTATGTTAACTCCAAGTGTGTTTAGGGCTGGGCACCGAACATCGATACTTTTATGGCACAGAATATCGATACTTTTATGGCACCGACCGAAATACTCAGATACTATCGAGTATAGAAATATTATTTATCTTTCGATGCCAAATTTTGGTTCCAAAAGCGTCTGTGAGCCAATAATTATGTAGGATTCTTGCGTGTAACGACATAAAGTCACCAGCGATTGGCTATCTAATGCAACTTAAAACACGTCATGTGAACGAGACACCACCCACCACGCAGAGGATTTCTGAAGATACTCGCAGTCGTATACCGTTTATAACTTTACTCTTTGACCAGGCAACATCTTTGTTTTACCGACGTAACGGTAAGGTTACACATTTTAGAAATACTTGACAGATAAGTGCAATTTCACTACTTAAACCAAACACAGGTTTACTACTGCCGTAGTTGCGCTCATTTTGATCGCAAATCGAAACTCAATTATTCTCCCCATGACATTGACTACTTTGTATGTTAGCTTGTGCTGCTAGTTGGTTGCTGTAGTTAGCTTTGTCTATTTCACTCTTCACATTATCCTCTGCGCGTGTCCACCCTGATGTTAGGTATAGGCAGTGTTGTGCCTGAATGCGTTCATTGAACGACAGTTCATGAACTCGTTCATATTTTGGGCGAACGCGAACTGAATGTAGGCTACTGTATTACTGCCTGAACGGCACGCTCTCTCTGTTTAACTTCGTTCAATAGGGTGCCAGATTTCTATAGTGCCTTCTAGGTGAAAACCCGGCTGAAAAACACAGTAAAGAGGCCTTCATATGTAGCGGAAGGAACACCTCTCACTGTCATCTGGCAAGTGGCAACACCAGCAGCCACCAGTGTCGCGACTTGCACTGCCTGTGTCATCAAAACAAAAAGCAGCAGGAATGCGACAGCAGCATGTAGGCGACCAAACAGCAAGGATCGGCGTCGTATGATCATTTAAATTAGTTTTATGACAAGGACGGTGAGGATGGGAAAAGTCTTACATTTCCGTACAAACTTTGCCCGCCAGCCATAAAGATAATCCGCACTGCAGTCACATCCACAGCAAACCTGAAACCGCACATTGAACTGAAGCTAGCCTTTCAAGTATATAAATACTATGTAACTTGTTTGTTGAACCTGCCTGGTATATTTTTCCAGTATTCCAGATTCCAGTATTACTTTTTAGTATGTACTGAAATGGAATTTGAAATGGAAAATGATTACAGTTGTAAACCATTTGCACCTGAAGGACTACTGTCCTGTTTTTCTTTCAATAATTTCCCATTAAAAAGACCATTCAAGCAGCTCATATTTCCTCATTTCTTTTGAGAATATACTGTAAGGGGTGAAAGCTGTAGCTGCTTCTAGTGTGGACTGAATGGACAGCAACAAGCGTTTAAGCAAGAATGGGGAAATGCTGTCCCCTCAATGCTAATGTACTGTAAACCCTGGTTGGATAAGGATTCAAAATTGAACATTAAGATGATATCTGACGCATAGTTTCAGTGTTAAAACTGATAAAATAATTGCTGTCTGTTGTTTTATATGGGCTTTGGCAATAATTTAGAAAAAATAATAGCTTGCAGCAACATACTGTATGGAAAAAAGAACTGAAAACTAGTTAATTTTTGGAACTGTGAACTTAGTTCAACATTTTGAAGTATGAACTATGAAGTGAACTAGTTCATTTAAAAATTGTGAACTGAAGTATAAATTATTTTATGTAGAAAGTGAACTTTCCCAACACTGGGTATAGGAAGACCATACCAGAAAGTGTCAATCCCTTCACACTGGCAGCAAGATGGAACATTTCCTATGAAAGACAAGATCAGTGCTACAGAGTAGTCACAGGGGTTTTTGTTAAAGGTTTGCTAACTTTTTTGACAGTGGAGGCCACATGGTGGAGGTGAGCAAGCTATCGATATAAAGGGTGTTCTTTTTTAAAGGTAGTTTACCAATATAGCCTCTTTTAGCCTGTATAACCTTTTTTATTGTCAGTAAAAAGAATGAAACCATTATATTGTTATGTTTTCTGCTTTACTGATAAACAATTAAGGTTGAAAATAAAAGTGTTGGGTTTACTGTATTTTGTTGACGTTGAAATGTATTTAAAAAATATGGTATCGAAAAAAGTATCGTTAAGGAACCGGTATCGAAACTGAGGTATTGAAATTGGCACCAGATCAAAAGATTTTGAACGATGCCCAGCCCTAAGTGTGTTACAAAAGGCTTTTCATACCTGCGAAGTAAACTGCGGTCCTCTGTCCAAAACTATGTCCTCAGGTATCCCAAATTTACGGCTTACCCGGCGGGGTGTCAGGAGGAGGTTGTTCTGTAAAGAGAGCAGTTCGTATAATATCATCGATTTCCCACTGAATGGGTCTTACCAGGCATTTGGGCGGGAGGATAGTATCCAGGACTGGTGTGCAGAGTTGGGTCGAACTGATGTGAGAGAGCTTCTGCTTTGACGTTTTTCTTTCCTGGAAGATAGGAAACAGTGAAGTTAAAACGGTTAAAGATTAATGACCACTGTGCTTGAAAAGAGTTGAGCCTTTTAGCATTTTTGATATATTCTAGATTTCTGTCGTCTGTTAATACCACGAACGGGTGTTGTGCTCCCTCGAACCAGTGCCGCCACTCGTCTAAAGCCCATTTTATGGCCAGTAATTCCCTGTTTTCCACTGCATAATTACTTTCTGAAGGAGACAACCTACGAGAAAAATGCACATGGATGGGTTGTAGAGGCCCGGCCCTAGGATAACACTGCCCCCACCCCTACTTCCGAGGCGTCAACCTCCACAATTAATGGCAATATGGGATCGAGCGGATTGAGTACAGGCGCCAATATGAAGCATTATTTCAGGGTGTTGAAGGCATTTACTGCTGTTTCCATCCATTGTAGTCTCTGTCCTTTCTGTCCAGTCATAGCATGGAGCGGGGCAGCCACCGTGCTTAAACTAACAAATTTCCTATAGAAATTGGCAAATCCTATGAACCGTTGTAGAGCCTTTACAGTCCGGGTTTGAGGCCAGTTGCACACTTCCTGCACCTTGGTTTCATCCATATGTACCCCTCCTAAAAACAAATCCTAAAAATGACACCGTGGTCCCATGGAATTCGCTCTCTTCTGCCTTTACAAACTATTCTCCTGGAGCCATTTTAGGACTCCTTTCACATGTTGTATGTGTTCTTCCAGTGTATTGGAGTATATGAGGATGTCATCTATGTAAATGACAACAAAGATGTCCCACATATCCTGAAAGATGTCGTTCAGAAATGACTGGAAGACAGCAGGTGCATTGGTGAGCCCATATGGCATCGCCTTATACTCGTAATGTCCCTTGTGGGTGATAAAATCAGTTTTCCACTTGTCCCCTTCCCTTATCCCGAGGAGATTATAAGCACTCCACAGGTCCAGTTTTGTATATATTCCAGCATGATTATTCCAGTGCAGCTGGAATCAATGGCAGTGGATATCGATGCTTTACTGTGACATCGTTTAACGGTTGGTAATCAAAACAGGGTCTCAACCCTCCATCCTTCTTTCCGACGAAGAAACAACTACAGGCAACTGGAGAAGTAGAGGGTTGGATAAAAGTCTTGTTGAAGGGACTCCTCTATGTCTAGGGTTTCCTGGCATATAAGAGCTTCCTTTTCGGTAAGTGACAAGGGGTATATACGTCCCTTAGGGAAGCTTGCATCAGGCACTAGTTCAACAGTGCAATCCCATTTGCAATGATGAGGGAGAGTGGTAGACTTTTCCTTAGAAAACACCTGTGCATAACAGTCGTAATATGGTGGCACATAGGTAGGAGGTGTAGCGTGACACTCTTGCACAGAGGTAGCTCTGCAGTGTACTTTCAAAAATGTATTTTGGCATTCCTCACTCCAGGACAGTAGTTCCCCTCTTTTCCAGGATATAACAGGATTGTGCATGCATAACCAGTTAACCCTTACACATTCCTGGTGAGCAGTCAGGTGTGCAGGTGTTTAAAATTCAGGTGATTGAGACCTAGTGTGCGTGCTGTATTCAGGTGTGTGGGGATTTTGCCATTTGAGAGTGTCTATTATGGAAGAGGTGGAACCTGTATGGCGAGACCTTACAGTGTCATGCATATGCATTCATGGGATGATCAAGGGGAAAGTGCGGGATACACATAAAGAGATGGGAGGGAAAGCTTAAACTGAGCCTAATTATGTATTTCACGTTATGTACAGAAAAAGCCGGTGAAAGCATGCCTCTATTTTGCGCTGAAAAATCTCTGCCTCTTAAAAGCAGGTGTAACCATGGCTAATGACACCATTACACAACCCAGCAACAGCAGCTCAGCTAAATTACAACCGGGCACACATCTAGACAAGGGGGGTGATTGAGCACACATTTGGGGTCTTAAAAAGCCGGATTCACTTCCTGGACCGTACAGGTGGAGCGCTTCTGTACATACCAGAATAGGTGTGCAATATCGTCATGGCTTGTTTTATTGTGCACAATATCGCCACTGGATGTGCCAGAGAACATGGAGCCAGCAGAAGACATTGACGCATTACCCCACCCACAACATGAGATGGCTGAAGGCAAACATCTGCGAGAACATATCGTGCAGAGACATTTTACCTAATGTGAAATAATGCCTTGTTGAAATGAGTTGTATAACCATATAAAAAAATCAAGGTCCAAAATATTACACAAATATCCTAGTATGAAACAATTGGGTTTAAGTGCTTTACATGTATTATCTCTGGTAGCTGGTTGATCACTAAAAAAAGAAAACATTGGATCAACATAACAAAATTGAAAGAATTAATCACACAAAATATTTCAATGTCCGCTGCTACGCTAAACGTGGAAAAAAATAATAATTTTTGCTACTACAAAGAGGAAATACACATTCAATGAACAAAAGCAATGTTGGACTTTTGTAAGTGTGACTGTGTTCGTTCAGACTTAATTTCTCTTTGTGAGACCTCGCCTCAATTGGAGATGGGACAGGTCTGGGTTGCGCAGGTTGGGATGGCACAGGGCTGGATGGCGCAGGGGGTGGAGTTTCTCATCATGATTCCATGTCATGATTCCATTCACTGCCAACCAGTGTTGGGCAAAGTTACTTTTAGGATTACTTTTCAGTTACTTGATGACTTCACAAGTTTTGGGAAGTCCCTAATTAAGACAAAATGGTCAGGTAAATGGAGTTAATATCTTACGCGTGACCATGATTGATATTTTCTTTACTCTTTCTATTTGTTTTAGGGTCACTGTTAAGATATTAACAGTGACCCTAAAACAAATAGAAAGAGTAAAGAAAATATCAATCATGGTCACGAGTAAGATATGAACTCCATTTACCTGATTATTTTGTCTCAATTATGGACTTCCCAAAACTTGTGAACTCATCAAGTAACTGAAAAGTAATCCTAAAAGTAACTTTGCCCAACACTGCTGCCAACACAAGGTCTTTTACCTGCTGACTGTGGCGCCTCACAGACCTGATGGAAATGTCCATCTGCTGCACATCCGAAGACCTCTTTTGTAGCGCCATCGTTTGGCCCCATTGCTCAGTCAAAAGCATTTCATCCAGCAGTCGCAACAACATTTGAAAATGCTCTTTTTAAAGGAAAATGTAACACAAAGGATATGTAACACACTTAACACTCGTAACACCTACAAACAAATTATACAGCTGTTCCACAATTTTTTTTGCCAGCGTAGTGTCCATACATTTGTAATAGGCAGGTCAGGATGGCACAGGCCTGGATGGTGCAGGTCGGGATGGCACAGGGCTGGGTGGTGCAGGTCGGGATGGCACAGGGCTGGGTTATGCAGGGGGGGAGTTTCCCAACATGATTCCATGTCATGATTCCATTCACTGCCAACACAAGGTCTTTTACCTGCTGACTGTGGCGCCTCTCAGCCCTGATGGAAATGGCCATCTGCTGCACATCCAAAGACCTCTTTTGTAGCACCCTGGTTTGGGCCCATTGCTCAGTCAAAAGCATTTCATCCATGTCATCCATGTTCATCCTATGTGCTGGTGCAGAGGGTAGAGACGAGGTGGAAGGTGCACAGGATGACGGTGTAGTAGCACCAACATTTGAAAATGCTCTTTTTAAAGGGGAAAAAAGGATATGTAACACATTTAACACCGGTAACATCTACAAAACAACTGATACAGCTGTTCCACAATTTCTTTTGTCAGTGTAGTGTCCATACATTTGTAATAGGCTAATGAATCGTTATGTATACCGAAAGAATCACAGATATTGAAAACTTTAGTGCTGCAATAATCCCAGAATTTTTTTTTATATCAGCACTTGTATTGGGTGGGTGAATGTTCTAATTTTCAATAGCTATTATCAAATCAAATTAATATAAATGTGACAACAAAGTCAACTATTTAATCTTAAATCAGACGTACCTACATTTTCTAATGTGGACTCAGCAGTATCAAGTCCTTCCACGCTTCCACCTGTTCAGCAACCAGCTTTTGCTGCACAACCTCTTCAACAGTGGTCAATTCGCACAGAAATTATTATTGATTGGTTGATTCAAAACAGAGAGACTAACATTATGTTTACTTTGAATTAATAATTACGATTGATAATTTGTATATAGTACAGGATTATATTTTAACAATCCATTGTGGTTAAGGTTAGGGTTAAGGATATGTGTATGGTTAGATATGATTAATAAATACGCTCGTGCACATTTCCGATGTAATGTGAGGTCCGCCCTTGGTTCTGAATCAACCAATCACATGAGTTTTGCCTCCAAGGCAGATCTGCCTGGAGAATACTTATCAATACCTAAAGCTCCTATGAGCATGTAGAGGGTGTCCCATTTTGAATTAAATTACGTAAAGAAAATCACATGTCCACAAAATTTATATTTTTTTAGATGCATTTGTAAAGTGGTTACAGTGTTTTTTTCTTAACTAATATCCAGGAAGTATTTCACATACTATGAAGATGATCATTGTTAACATTATCACAGTAACAGTTATATTATACATTTTGTAAGTATTTAAGTGGTTAAATCAAAATGTGTCTGACATTTTTGAAAGCACAACACTGATTCCTATCCAGACAACTACCATTTGTAACCTGCTGTCTAGGACTGTTAATGTACAGTTGTGCTCATAAGTTCTCATACCCTGGCAGAAATTGTGAAATGTCGGCATTGATTTTGTAAGGATAGTGATCATATGAAGCAATTATTATCACACACTTGTTTGGCTCCTTTGAAAGTTCCCACACCTGTAGCATTTTAAATTTGCAATTAGTATCTGTGCATAAATAGTAAATTAAATTGTTAGCTCTCACGTGGATGCACTGAGCTTGCTAGATACTGAACCACAGGGAGCAGAAAATAACTGTCAATAGACCTGCGAAATAAGGAACTGGAACTGCATAAAGTTGGAAAAGGATATATAAAGTCTTGTAAATGCCAGTCAGTACTGTTGAATCACTAATTAAAAAGTGGAAGATTCAGGGATCTCTTGATACCAAGCCAATGTAGTAGGGAGGTAAAAGGATACAATTAAGATGCACCAAGAAGTTAAAGCATTAATAATTAATCTATTCCCCTTTCTCCCCTGTTGTATTAGTCTGAGTTAAGAACAAAGAAATGCTTAATAAAGGCGTATAGAGGATTGATTGTATAGACGTGCTGGATATTTCCTCTCTATCTGACCTCATAATGATCATTTATCCCTGTGTGTAAACAGCTATGGAAGAAATACTACAGTGACCCGGGAAAACTCAATCGCTAACTGCGATACTCAGAAGACAGTGCTTAGGCTACCTAGCTTGAATGTGTGCGTGATAAGGGCTGAAAATTAAGAGCAAGCCGCAACAAGTTAGCTTACGTTCCCATCAATGACTCCACTGGAGATGTGCTGGGAAATGATTTAGAATGTCAGACGGACAGAACTAAGTAAAGTGAATAATATTTATTTCCAATTAAAGGCATCGAAGTACAACACTTTAACCGGACACAGAATTATACAATAATACCAAGAATTATATGTCGCCTAACACTTCTAAATATGATCTACAATCTAAGCATGTCTTATACGGTTCAGTCTATTTCAACATTTATTCAACACATTTGCTATGGGGCGCACTTACGTGGGCCAGGAGAAATCGTTAAAGAGATCTCATCTGATTTTCCTTAAACAAAACCTTATATTCCCCCCGGAGAGGCATCGCCCAACTTCCCCGCTGCATAAAAATGGGAGTCACCATTTCACTGGCTGGTGCTGGACAAAGCCACCCATATCAACATATATACCTGACACAAGAGTATTTGTTTTTAACCTGCGGAAGAGCATTGGACCTGTTCAACATTGTAATGTCTGTATCATAAACCACCCTTTATGGGACTGTCCAAAAACACCAAATGTAATATTGTTATGTACAGTATAATGTTGAGATTTGTCAGCTCCCTGTTGTCTTCCCCCATATTGGGGGGTTTGACCCCCCCCTTCCTTCCAGGGCTCACTCAGGCAGACCTCACAATAGTGTGAGAGAATGCCAGTCCTTAGACGGATGTGGAAACGGCTATAATCAGTCCTGAAAACAATCAAAAAATCCACTACACCAAGGTCAGGTAGAATAAGAAAGATATGCACCAGAAGAACTGTTTAGAATAAAATAAAAGAAAAACCTACAGGTAATGTAGGTTGAAAAAAACAGGCTGATCTGGAAAAAGACAGTGTTATTGTTTCAAGGTGCACAATATGACAATACTTGAAAAAAAACATTTGCTGCATGGTCGATTTGCCAGAAAGAAGCTTTTACTGCGCCAGTGCCGCAAATACTTAAATTGGTTACAATATGCCCAACAACACCTTGACATGCCTCACAGCTTCTGGCACACTGTAAGCTTTCAACAGACCAAAATAGAGCTTTCTGGTCACAACCATAACTGCTATGTTTGGAGAGGGGTCAACAAGGCCTATAGTGAAAAGAATACAATCCCCACTGTAAAGCATGGTGGTGGCTAACTGATGTTTTGGGGTGTGTGGGCTCTAAAGGAATGGGGGGAACCTTGTGAAAATGTATGCCAAGATGAATGCAGCATGTTATCGGACAATACTGGCAGACAATTTGCATTTTTCTGCATGAAAGCTGTGCATGAGACCCTCTTGGACTTTCCAGCACAACAATGACCCTAAGCACTAGGCCCTCCAGCGGTTACAGCAGAAAAAGATGAAGGTTCTGGAGTGGCCATTACAGTCCTATCAAAGTAATATCATCAAGCCACTCCGAGGAGATCTCAAACGTGCAGTTCATGCAAGATGACCAAAGAATTTGCATGGACTGGAGGCATTTTGCCAAGACGAATGGGCAGCTATACCACCTGAAAGAATTTGAAGCCTTGCTGTCATTGACGCTAAAGGGGGCAATACACTGTATTGAGAACTGAGGGTATGCAGACTTTTGAACAGGGATAACTTCATTATTTTTCATTGTTGCCATGTTTTATTGTTGTAATTTTAGTAATGTCCATGGTGTTGTGCCCAGGTTCCACAGACACGGCACACTTGTAACCACCTCCATTTCTTCTCTGGTGATGGATTTCACACTATTGAGATAATCATTGTTAACATTATTACAGTATCAGTTTTATTGTACATTGTGTGGATAGTTAAGTGTTGTTTTTTATTCTGACGTTTCTATAGGAACAAGACCTATTCCTGTCCAGGCATCTACCAGCACCAAGCTGTCATCTAAGACTGGTCAGCACCAATTACATCAATAGAAAGTAATGTTTGTCAAGTACTAGGTTGTTAATTAAAACATTAATAGTGAATAACTCTACAGGCAGCAAAGATGGAGTAAATTAAAAGGAAACACCATGCTAGGGGCTGGGATGTTCAACCACATCTAAATCCAAGCTGTCTCTAAAGGTTGTCAGACCTGTATTTTACTGTCCTGAAAATGTCTGGGACATGATCCCAACCCCTGCTGGTCCTTCTATTATGGTGTTTCCCTTTAATCCCCAATAAAAAGCAATCACCATTTTTGTTCTCAATTACTATCCAGGAAGTAAAGCCACTACTGCAAGACCTAACATGTCAGCCATCACCACATCTTTAACTGGTAATGTGCATTACATGACTTACATTCTCAATCTAACTTTGTTTGGTATTCAGTCCTATATGTCGTTGTATGTCTGAGTGTCTAAATGCGATGTCTTCTTCTTCTATGTGTAAAAAAAATACAATGCTTGTGGTCAAAATACAAAGCTTATGGTGAATTAGCTGTAATGAAATATACACTCCTCTCTTCTGAAAATGTATTCTAGTGAGCACTCAACCTCCACAATCAGTTCTTCCCCTACATCTGACCGTGATGATCCTCTCTGTGGTTGTGGGGGTGACTGTATGTGTCATTGCTGCTGTCATCATCATCATCGTACACAGAAGGAGAACCAGTAAGTACAAATGTCTTCATATTTTTCTTTTTTGTAGAGTGGAAAATATTGCCCAATAATATGCATAGACAGTTGCTAATTGTATGATTTAATTTTTAAATCTTTTCAGAGAATGACATTCCAGTTGATGGCAGCCTTGTGAGTAACATAGACTGGGTATTGATGTAGAATGGTTAAATGTATTACTAGTCTATTGATATAGTACATTGACTAGAGGTTTTACTTAAGTCATTGATTACGTTTGTACTAATTTATTTATAGAGTCTGACTACAGTAAACCACTCCTCTCCATCAGCCAATGAAGACAGGGTCAGAGCATCAATATATTGTACCATTATTTGTTCTTATAAAACATGATTTAATCCTGTTTTTATGAAGCTATGATATTAACATCCTATTTTACTGATATACTTGTAGACTCAACCTGCTGACAGTATCACTTATGCCTCCATCGGCCACTTCAACCAAAACCCTCCTCAGAGAGTTGATGTAAGTGAAGCTATAATGTAAATATTAATATATGACTCTCCCTCATATATAATGTATAAAACATGTTTGTGTGTGTGTGTGTGTGTGTGTGTGTGTGTGTGTGTGTGTGTGTGTGT
>JACXGM010006279.1:0-33168 GCA_016801145.1 Umbra pygmaea | reverse complement strand
AAACTGCCCAAAAGCGCCTATACTTCCTGAGGAGACTCAAGAAGTTTGGCATGTCTGCCAGGATTTTAATAAACTTCTACAGGTGCACCATTGAAAGCATCCTTTCAGGTTGCATTACAGCATGGTACGGCAGCTGCTCCGCTGCTGATCGTAAGGCCCTTCAGAGGGTGGTGAAGTCAGCGGAGCGCATCATAGGCTGTTGTCTCCCCTCTGTGCAAGGCATCTACCTCAAGCGATGCCTGAGGAAAACACAGAACATTCTAAGAGACCACAGCCATCCAGGCCTTGACATTTTCTCACTGCTGCCATCTGGTAGACGTTACCGGAGCATCAAGGCATGGACTACCAGATTAAAAAACAGTTTCTTTCCGCAGGCCATTCGGCTGCTAAACATGGAACATTGATCACAAATCACAATCATTTCTTGAGCCCTGACATTCTATGGTCACTTTATCCATACATCTGATGTAGCAGAATTCAATGCACCTTTAAAAGTAATTTTCCATGCCATATTTTATAATATTTATTACTTCTGCTGTCGTACACTCTCCGGACCACTGCTCAGTACATAGTGTATTTTGTTATTATTATTATTATCGTTTTAAAAATTCTTTACATTGTATATAATCTTTTTAAGCCCTCTGTGTAGATGTGTCGAGCCTTGTCAAAAGAATTTCTCTGCATAGGATGATGTGATGTTATCCGATGCATATGACAAATAAACAACTTTGACTTTGACTTTACACCTTTGACTAATTGAATCAGGTGTGCCTTTTCAGGGTTAAAACAAAAACATGGCCGGTCTGCATAATTAGGACCTAGAGCACAATTAGGACCTAGACTGCCAGGTGAGGGGAGATACTAACCAATTAGTGAGCTACTCCATCAGGCTTGTACAAGGTAAGAGCAAAAACCTGCATACACTAGGCCCTCCATGGAAGGGTTTGAGGACCACTGGTGTATCCCTTGAATGTCAAGATCAGCAAGAAACCTGCCATCGGCAAGAAAGCAAAATATCCCTGAATCTACACGCGGGTTCTTCGGCAACCAAACCCAAGGACGATTGCTGACAGGATGGGTTCTTCTGAAAGCAAGCCCCAGGATGGCTGCTTAACCGGGGTTCTTCTAAGACCAAGACGGTGGGTTCTTCTAAGACCAAGACGGTGGGTTCTTCTAAGACCAAGACGGTGGGTTCTTCTAAGACCAAGACGGTGGGTTCTTCTAAGACCAAGACGGTGGGTTCTTCTAAGACCAAGACGGTGGGTTCTTCTAAGACCAAGACGGTGGGTTCGCAAAACCAAATCATTTTTGTACAAACTGTCAAAAAGCATCTTGAGGAAACTCCTCGCTGTGCATCGACGTCCTCACTGGTGTCTTGACCTGACTGCATTTCAGAGTGGCAAACAGTCCTCCTGGATGTCCACTGGTACCCTATAGACATTTGCTCTCCACAGTGGGGTGTTTTGGTGAAGAGCGGTTTATGCCAACATTGGGAACAGTGCCCCCTGGTGGCAGTGGGGTTAGGGAATGTGCAGGCATCATTGGAGGCCGGTAAGTCTTAATTCAGGAGGGTGGGCTAATGTTAATATCTGGGCTGGAGTAAATGGGATTAAACTCACTAAACCCAGTGTGACATAACAGTCGATTCACTTTAACATGAGCCCATCCTCTTCAAATACATTTCACCAGCCTCCACTGGCAGGCATAAGCTATGGGCATGTTCATATTATATCCAATACATGAAACTATAGTTTCGTACAACAATTTTGGCCAGTCGCATTCATATTCTTATGTAATAAGAGTTTTCACAAAACCAGCTAGGGTTTGCAGTGGGACACGGTATGCAGGACATTAAATGGCTTTAGCAAAAGATATCCAGGGACTGGCATTCGCATGTCAGGGGGACTCAATATGTGTGAAATCACAATAACCCTGATTCAAGGTGTTCAGCATGACACTCAGTTTCCACGACAAGACGATACTTGTGTAGGTGGTTACTAGTTGCTGGTTACTAGGTAGGCAGTGTCATATCCTATTCTCACCTTAACCATTTCTTCCCACTTCCCTTTTTGTCTCTGCGTCCAAAGTCCTGACTTCCTGTATGAACAAAAAAATGCTTACTGATGTCCTGCTGTAACACATGACCTTTCATCTAATATCACATCTAGGATGTAGCCCTCACTCTGTAAAGCGCTTTGCTAAATATCCAATTAATTATTTATTATAATAAAGAACACATACGGCTACATAGGACGATTGAATCAGCAGGACAGGTTGTGAACCCCCCTGGTATCCATTCATTACCTAGTCCTTTCACTTGGTGTTGGGATGGTTAATTCACCGTACAGCACTGTGTCACTAAGCAGAGTTCGCTACAGCCAGTGTGAGTATTCACTACTAATCACTATTATTTGCTAACCAAGCGAATTTCACTTTAGGAAAGAACTTATGTTTATGTATAGTTTCGTCCTAAGGAAGTAATTATGAATTTTATTTCACTTCATTTGAGGATTTAAACGTAATTACTAAATAAGGGAACCTAAATACCACATCACAATGCTTCCCTGTTCCTGCAAGACCAAAGGAACATGATCAAACCACTTGCAGGACATGTGACGAGTCCCAAAAACTGGCAAGCCAGTCAAAATCCAAGATCCCACTTTGACCACACATGCGTAAAAGGCAAATTTTCATTTTTTGTTAGCAAACGAACATTTAATAGGTCAGTTCCTCTAACCTGCCTGGCTGGACTTTTTTATCAGTTAGTGTGACTCTCTTTAGTTCTCTTCTACTGATATATAAGTACTCTCTGAATCAACATGACAGCACATCTCTCCAGCCAGGACTGCATTCTGCTTCTCTGTCATCATCAAGGTACGACATCTACTCCTACAGTAAATACATAGTCTGTTTGATTGTTTGATATATGTTGTGACTGCTCAATATTAATGCCTTGATACAGATGGACTCAAAGAGATATGAACGAAAACTTTCCCATTCTTCGTTCCTCCAGATGATTATGCATTCACTGAAAATTCTGGTCCTCATCCTTCATGTGGCATCAAGCAGCCAACATGTGATTATTGAGCCCCTCATGTCAAATGGTGACCGCTTTTTATTTCTATACTATACACAGCAAAAAGTACAGTGTTAAATGAACACCCTTAGTGTTAAATTAACACTCCCAGTGTTTATATAGCTATATACACTCTGAGAGTGTTAATTTAACACTGGACTTTTTGCTGTGTAGCTACTACAAAATGCTGCCTAGTTTGCATATAATGACAAATGTTATAAAAAGGCAGCTATCAAACTCAAAATGTGTATATATATATATACGTATAAGTATTCATAAGTATACATATGAAAAACCTCAACAAGGGAGATTATACTAAAACAGTGGTGATCGTGTGTTCCCCAGTGCTTGTTGTAAAAGTGGATGTGAGTGTCTTCACTGAGACCCATGTCTCTCTGAGCTGTGGGGAGTCGTATGAGGACAGAAAAGTGGTCTGGAAGAACAACAGAGGCACTGTAGGAGAAGGCAACATGATTACTGTGAAAGTAGAAGAAATGAGAGGTGGGAACTACAGCTGTTATAACACTGCTGGAGACTACCTTAATCACACGCTGGTGCTAGTGCAGGACATCAGTAAACAACGCATCCTAACGCAGTCCCACAGATCAGGTAAAGTTGGTGAGTGTAAGTGTGTGTTTGTGTGGGTGTGCGTGCGTGCGCGTGCGTGCATGCGAGAGAGTGAGAAAGTCGGTGAGAATGAGACTGAGATTAATTCTGTCTGTTTTCACCTCTCGTTTTGTTGAACCTTTTAGAGTACATCAACTGTTTCGCAAGAAATTACAGTGGAATATTTCATTGCTCCTGGACAAAGCACAAACAACGCAAGTCTGCATCTGTTGTTTTAATCCAAGCAGGAAGGTGAGTCTGGAAACGTGGTGGATAAAGTGACCAACTGCCTTCTGCCATGTACTTATTTGTATCTTGATCTTCTCAAATCTAAAACTAAAATGCCTGACCCTACATGAATGACATAGAACTTTACATTAGTCTATAGCAGTGGTCCTCAAACCCTTCCATGGAGGGCCTAGTGTATGCTGGTTTTTGGTCTTTCCCTTCAATTAAAGCATAATTAGGACCTAGACTGCCAGGTGAGGGGAGACACTAACCAATTAGTGAGCTACTCCATCAGGCTTGTACAAGGTAAAAGCAAAAACCTGCATACACTAGGCCCTCCATGGAAGGGTTTGAGGACCACTGGTCTATAGGCAGGGGTGCCGTATAGGGGGGAAAAGTTAGGACAATTCCAAGGGCCCATGCTTGACAGGAGCCCCAAAAAATAGGGGTCCTAGAGATGTGGTGACAACAGCTGTGCAAAGGGGCCAAATTAGATTTTTTTTATGTGGCACAAAATTCCTGGCAGTGCTCCTGTCTATAGCCACAGGTAAGGCAGCCTTCCCCGGTGTAATGGTTAAACCACTAAAGTTGCTTTGCCGATGTACAGGCTCATGTCCCTATTATAATTCATTGGAATTCCAATGGTTTATTATAAAACTACGGCTATGAAACTTCCACTGTGTTAATCTTTTTATGCTATTTGTTATCATGTTTGAACTCTGTTAGAAAGTGAAAAGCCACAAGTCTAACCAGAATATCTGTGTCCCTCATCCAGACGTTCTGGCGGCAACATCTCCTGCACTGTAGACAGTGATGGTTCTGGCCTCAGTTGTGAAGACCTGAACAGCTGTTCATTTGGAGAGGAGGTATCCCGCATAAACCTGAAAGTATACTTCAGGACGAGTACACTCTTAGAGGAATACACAGTCTCTCCCTTCTACATCCGTGAAAGAGGTAGAGTATATGGTCAAGGCCACGGTGTGTTCTGTCCTAACTCACTCGAAATCGCAATGTTACTCCTCCAGCCTTTGTATCCACTTTGAGCAATCAGTAACACAGTGACATCTGGTCTACCACTCATTCTTATCAGTGAGGCCAGATGCAATCGACATCATCAAGATGGAGAACAAAACATTTAGCTGGAGTTACCCTGCAACATGGAGCATCCCATGCTCGTACTTCCCCCTCCTTTTCCAAGTGAAAGCTGTCAAACCTGAGGTCAGCTGCGATTCTGAGGAAGAGGTACAAACGCATTTTTTATGCAATTACACAGTCCTGAATGGTTCTTTTGGTACTTCTCTGATATGTGGACTGGCTGTCTCTTCACTCTTCTGTACAGGTGTTAATGGAGGCGCAGATTATCAAAGAACAAAAAATCGATGTTTCTCTCAGTGAAGACAGATATCATTTCTGCGTAAGGAACAAGGACGCACTAGTTGATTCTGTTTGGAGCCCTTGGATCTATCATGAGTAAGTCAACTGTCATTTGGTAAACAACTCAATGAATACTTTTATGCTGTATTTATAAACTGATTGAGTTACAATTGCATATTATCCACAAAATTTAAATACTACATTTCAGTGTAATGTTTTATTAATGGGGTTATGTTGAAAAATAAAGTGTCTCTCTTTACTGTAAATAGGCAAGAAAACAAGATGAAGAACAACAACATATAACAACACCACTTCAGCTAATTCATCTACATATGTCACGTGGGATTTACTTGGCAATGAATACAGACTGTGTTCATTACATGTTATAGGGTACTAAATAATGTTTTGCAATACTACGATGTTAGACTTTGAATGTAATCCACATTTTGTATTTATTTATTGTTGTGTAATATAACTGTACCATAATTTATGCTATTAAAGTTGGAATCATTATTTTATATGGTAGTTTTAATCATTTTTACATACATTAAGGAGATCATTACTCAGTTTAGTAAGTGCCAGAGTTTGGTGTAATGGTGTAAGCTTCTGACTCTGGAACATGAATTGCCACAGGTGACGATGGGTTCAAACCCCAGATTGGCCAAGTGTCTGTGATCTTAGTCTCTGTTTCCAGCTACTGTACATAGAGTACCTGTTTCCCTAGCTTCTGTTTACACTGTTGTGGCAATAAAACTAATAAAAATACCTGTCCAAAAATCCTCAAAAGAAAAAAAAATTAAGAACTTCGTAGCCCGTCAGAACTAAACAAAAAGCAAATGAGATGAGGATATTGTTATGTTATTGCTGAAAATATGAATTATTGCTTTAAACAAACATTTTCAATTTCAACACTGTGTATATGAAAACTGCTCAAAACAATTAAGAGAACCCATACAGAAAGCTAATATATGACCATATACTGTATGTTTATATGTACTATATCGGCATATATGGTGGAAATGTATATATATATGTACATACACACTAACCTAAAGGATTATTAGGAACACATGCTAATACTGTTTTTGACCCCCTTTTGCCTTCAGAACTGCCTTAATTCTATGTGGCATTGATAAAACGAGGTGCTGAAAGCATTCTTTAGAAATGTTGGCCCATACTGATAGGATGGCATCTTGCAGTTGATGGAGATATGTGGGATGCACATCCAGGGCACGCAGCTCCCATTCCACTACATCCCAAAGATGCTCTTTTGGGTTGAGATCTGGTGACTGCGGAGGCCATTTTAGTACATTGAACTCATTGTCATGTTCAAGAAAACAATTTGAAATGATTCGAGCTTTGTGACATGGTGCATTATCCTGCTGGAAGTAGCCGTCAGAGGATGGGTACATGGTGGCCATAAAGGGATGGACATGGTCAGAAACAATGCTCAGGTAGGCCGTGGCATTTAAACGATGCCCAATTGGCACTAAGGGGCCTAAAGTGTGCCGAGAAAACATCCCCCACACCATTACACCACCACCACCAGCCTGCACAGTGGTAACAAGGCATGATGGATCCATGTTCTCATTCTGTTTACATCAAATTCTGACTACCAGCTGAATGTCTCAACAGAAATCGAGACTCATCAGACCAGGCAACATTTTTCCAGTCTTCAACTGTCCAATTTTGGTGAGCTCTTGCAAATTGTAGCCTCTTTTTCCTATTTGTAGTAGAGATAAGTGGTACCCGGTGGGGTCTTCTGCTGTTGTAGCCCATCCGCCTCAAGGTTGTGCGTGTTGTGGCTTCACAAATGCTTTGCTGCATACCTCGGTTGTAACAAGTGGTTATTTCAGTCAAAGTTGCCTTTCTATCAGCTTGAAGCAGTCGGCCCATTCTCCTCTGACCTCTAACATCAACAAGGCATTTTCGCCCACAGGACTGCCGCAAACTGGATGTTTTTCCCTTTTCACACCATTCTTTGTAAACCCTAGAAATGGCTGTGCGTCAAAATCCCAGTAACTGAGCAGATTGTGAAATACTCAGACCGGCCCATCTGGCACCAACAACCATGCCATGCTCAAAATTGCTTAAATCCCCTTTCTTTCCCATTCTGACATTCAGTTTGGAGTTCATGAGATTGTCTTGACCAGGACCACACCCCTAAATGCATTGAAGCAACTGCCATGTGATTGGTTGAGTAGATAATTGAATTAAGGAGAAATTGAACAGGTGTTCCTAATAATCCTTTAGGTGAGTGTATATATATACACGGCTCTGGTGCTCAGTTTAGTACAGTGCCCCATGTGGCTGTGGAGGTGTACTGTCAACAATAATATCCTATTTTAATCATGAAAGAAAACCATGACAAAATAATTATGAAAACATATTTGCCGACCCATTTTTAATCTCCCGCGACCCACCGGCAAGTCTGGACCCAGACTTTGAAAAACACTGATTTACAGGAAGCCCTACATATAATAGATTTCTGTATGGGAACACGAAGTCAATTAAACTTCAGAAATATCAATCTGTCCAGTTAGGAAGCATAAGCAATTGTGAATCAATGTCATCTGATTTGGTGCAAATTAAAGTGAAAACAGGTGCTCTGGAGAGGTAACAGCAAGACAACCCCCAAAAAGGGAATGGTTTTACAGGTGGTGGCCACAGACAATTGCTCTGTCCTTAACCTTCCTGACTGATTCTTCTCTAGTTTTGATTTTGCTTGTGTCCTTGTCACTACTGGTAGCATGAGGCGGTACCTGCAGCAGGTATTCCAGCTCCTCCAGGTTGGCACATCCACACTTGCCATTGCAAGGTTTGCTGTGTCTCCCATTACAGTCTCAAGAGCATGAAGGAGATACCAAGAGATGGGCCATTACTCTGAGACCTGGACAGGGCCGTAGAAGGGCATCAACCCCGGACGGCTATCTGCTCCTTTGTGTGAGGAGGAACAGAAGGAGCACTGCCAGAGCCCTACAAAATGACCTCCAGTGGGCTACTGGTCTGCATGTTTCTGAGCAAACTGTCAGAAACAGACTCCATTAGGGTGGAACGAGCGCCCAACGTCCTCTAGTGGGACCTGTGCTCACAGCTCAGCATCGTGCAACGTGATTGGCATTCGCCAGAGAACCGCAGAATTGGCAGGTCCGCCAGTGGCTCAGTGGGTCTAGTAGGTTGTCTAGCAACCAGAAGGTTGGTGGTTCGATCCCTTGGTCCTCCTGACCAAGTGTCGAGGTGTCCATGAGCAAGACACGACGAGCTGGCTGGTGCCTTGCATGGCTGACACCGCCGTTGGTGTATGAATGTGTTAATGAATGGGTGAGTGTGAGGCAATGTAAAGCGCTTTGGTGGCCATTGTTGGTCAGAAAAATGCCCTATATAAATGCAGTCCATTTACCATTTACCATTGGGGCCCCATTCTCTTGACAGATTAGAGTAGGTTCACATGTGAAAGAGTCTGGTGACTTCAGTGTGAACGCTATGCTACCTACAACATCATCCAGCATGACCGGTTTGGTGGTGGGTCAGTGATGGTCTGAGGAGGCATATCCTTGGAGGGTTGCACAGACCTCCACGTGCTAGCCAACAGTACCCTGACTGCTGTTAGGTACCAGAAATCCCCAGACCCATCGTCAGAACTTACCCTGGTGCAGTGGGCCCTGGGTTCCTCCTAGTGCAGGGCAATTCCCGGCCTCATGTGGCCAGAGTATGACGAAGGCATTGATGCCATGGACTGGTCCTCACCTTCCACAGACCTGAATCAAATTGAGAACATCTGGGACATTAACTATCGGGGCATCCGATGCTGCCAAGTGCTGCCACAGATTGTCCAGGAGTTTGCTGATGCCCTGATCTAGGTCTGAGAGATCCCACAGGACTCCACCCACTGTCTTATCAGGAGCATGCTGTTGGGAGTGCATACACACTGCTAACCTGCAACTCGTCACTGAAAAGCACATTTTGCCCATCCTATCTGATCCAGTGACAATGGGCTTGTGCAGTGGAAGAATTATATTTAATCATGTAATGAAATGTCTTGTTCGGTACTATGGTACTTTTGAAGTGACATTCTGTGAACAGCTGATAAGGACTGGGTCTTTGTCTAATCGATACTATCATACGTTAATGGGTGACTGGACTCCGTAAAGGGGGGCAGATTTCTGTTATCTCAGGTGTCCCCGAGGAATCTATACATCTATGCTCCCGCCATAGAATTCTTAAGAGGCTTGGCCTCCTTTGTCTCTAGGTTTTTCACTATTGATCGCAAGATACGGGAGGACCATGCGTTATAATAAACACAGTAATCTTATAAAAAAACTCAGCAATGATTTGATTAGTCTGGGTACAGTGTTGATTCTTCCACAGTGCCCGTAGGCGACGTTGTTGCCCGTGGTGTCTGCTGAGGATCTGCCTTATAACAGGCACTCAGTCCAGCCTCTCTCAGGCGATTGCAGACAGTCTGAGCACTGACGGAGGGATTGTGCGTTCCTGGTGAAACTCAGGCAGTTGTTGCTGCCATCCTGTACCTGTCCTGCGAGTGGGATGTTCGGATGTACTGATCCTGTGCAGGTGTTGTTGTTACACGTGGTCTGCCGCTCCAAAGTCAATCAACTGTCCTTCCTGTATCGCTGTCTTAGGCGTCTCAGAACGGACATAGCAATTTATTGCTCTGGCAAAATGTGCAAGTCTCATGCCTCCTTGCAGCATGACTAATGCACGTTCATGCAGGTGTTTTTCAGACTCTGTAGGAAGGTTTCTAATGTACTAAATTTTCATAACCGTGACATTAATTACCCAGTATCCATTAACTGTTAGTATATTATCGACTGTTCCACAGGTGCATGTTCATTAATTGTTTATGGTTCACTGAACAAGCATGGAAAACATTGTTTACAACCTATAATATAAAGACCTGTAAAGTTAATCAGATTTTTATGAATGATCTTTAAAATACAGTGTCCTGAACAAGGGACGTTTCATTTTTTTCTGTGTTTATATATATGATCAAATGGACACATAAAAAGGACCTGCACTTCATGCTTTTGTCAAAAGTATTTTTTACAGTGTTGGTACTAATGAAACTGATAAGATAAGTGTGTATAAAAACAAAAGCAGGTTCTGTAAAAAAAGTGTATTTTTTTATTTACAATCGGGATATGTTCACAACCGGTGGCCACATGTTAAAACATGTTGAAGTTTCCTCACAAACTCTGCAAATGAAATCTCACAGAACGCAACAAATGGGATGTTTTTCTCATACAAATTTAGGCTGAAAATCTGACATTACTGAGGTAATAAATATGACATGCTGAGAATTAAACCAATAATACTTGGAAGGATTCATCAACAAGACATGGTTTATCATTTACTTTTGCCAGTGCATTCAGGGTCTGGAAGGTGTATGTACACACCTTTGCCACAACCTGGTGAATGACTGTACCTTCAGTTGATATGTGAATTGCTAATTTGCCATTAGGCAAAAATGTAGCAAAAAACATTCTTTACAAGAAGACAAATTTGCAAGGAAGTCTATGTCAAATTAATATTTGACAAATTCTAAATATTCTGTAAACATGTATTAATGTCTTCTGACAGCAATTGAGCATTATTTTATTGCATAACTTTGCAGGATGATGCAAGACCACCAAGGCTCTAGTGTTATAGCCAATATTAACGCAAAAGCCAGCCAATATTTCATTAACTTAAAAAATGTAAAGGCTGCTTACTGACCTCTTAAATACAACACAAGCAACAGAAAGAAGGTAACGCTGACCCCGTGATGTGTGGAACCCCTTTGTTCAAATGAGAAAGAAAAATAACTATTTACAAATAAATCTTGTAAAAAAACACTGAAACTGAGTAATGTCTGGTGCTTTGAGTCTACCAAACAATGCCTTTAGTTCGTCCCACCCCCCAAAAAACAATGTACGTGCTTCTTCTCCGAAAACGTATTTTCAATGGTTCTACCACAAGTATTGTTTGGTTCAGTGGACCTAACAATTGCCTGAGACTATAAAAAACAAAGAAGTGTTTGAATTAAAATCCAAATGCTAATAAGAAAATACTTCCTAATCACACACATATTTGGTTTCCTGCCAGGCATGTGAGTACACAATGAGATAAAAGAACCTGCCTGATAGACAATCCAACCTCCTACTGAAATGATTTCCTGGACCAGCTGCAGCATATAGTATGTATGTGTCCATCCTAATAAAGGCCTATTCCACCTTACTGGTTGGTGAAGTAACCAATCTGTCTGAACACAACTACTTCACCGTCACTACACTCCACTGGGCGGTTGCTGTGCCAGCTTCACAGCTCTAGGTACAAGAGCGAGCCAGGGGGAGTGGAATTAAATCAAATTAATGGAAATGATGTCTTCTTATTTCTGTGCTGGAGTATACAACAACATCGTTAATGAACAGCTCATCTTCAAATGACTTTGAAATGCATAGCTACATAACACATGACATTCACCCCGGGGTAAATGGGTGAAACCTAAGAAAAAAAAATTGCATGTAAACTACATGGAGGTGTGTATACCACATTTACCGTGTGCCTCCAAGGTAATGAATATATGATGGAACAGTTATACTGGTCAGATGGGAGTTATGAACAGAAATCTAGAGGACAAGGCATTCGGTGGGAAACATGTCCCAGCCAGAAACTGTCAGTAGTTGTTTGGTGAGGGCCTCCAGCCCTGTTCCTGGTTGAGGAATGTCCAAACACATCACATATCCACAGCAGCTGTGCTCACTGACTCAGTTTCTTTGAAAGATACCTGTGGGCAAAAAACCAAAACATCATAAACTAGATCAAAAGTGTTCAGCAACAGAGGCAAAACAAAATATGAATTACGATGGAGTTTAGAATCGTATTCTCTCAAATTTACAGTGCTGTTCGGACAGTGGCAGAGGTTATTGTTATGGCTCGTTAGCGTATTTAATTTAAAATGATCCAATGTATAAGAGGTTAGAAATCTTTGGCATTTAATGAATGTAAGCTAAACAGTAAAAAATAAAAAAGTGGGGGTCCATGTGGTGTTAGGGTGGGCCATACTCTAAAAACTACATTTTGTAGTTTTTTGCTATTATTCCACAATTAACTACATTTTTTGCTGAACCATCTAGCTCAGAATCTGTAATAATATGGTTGTTTGAGGAGGTTTTCAAGTGAGAAATCTAAGTAACATTTTCTAATGGGAAATGAGGATCCAGGAAATATGTTGATATTTCACATGTTGTAAAACACAATGTTGGTTGTGGCTGTTCATTTTGTCCAGACACAACATGACATAATCTTCAAAGTAACCAAAAGTCAAGCCCCAATTCAAAATTTCAACAGCAATAATAGCATCTTTTGTGGAGGAGAGTCCAGTCCGCCATTTTGTCCTTAAAGAGAAGGGACGGATTGAGTGAGAATTTCATTGAGTTATAAAATAGTTGCTTGTGGAAGAAATGGCTCCAGCTGTTAGTGTCTGAACTGCCAACTGTGAGGGATATCCTGAAGTATTGGCATATGCTTTAGGGAGCAATTTGAAGATGACAGAAGGAACTACCCAGTGGACCAGCTGGTCAGGGACATCTAACCTGGTCTGATTTGTCAGTGGAGCAAAGCTAATGCTCTTTTTAAGCCACCTGTTATCAGTGAAAATGTGACTATTGTGTCCAAGCTCAAAGAGGTCTGGAATCAGGCAGTGAAGTTCTCTCTTGTGAAGGGGAAACTTGATGCCAAAGAGAGGTTCATGGTCAAGTTAAAGAAGTTAATAGATATTTTGACATCCAAGCCCACATTAACTGTTTCTACAGCAGAGAGAAAAAGATTTCTGAGAAAGATCGTGTTTACATCAAAGAAAAAGAAGGTTGGAAGTAAATGACCCCACCAAATGGAAGGCACTGATCTGCCAGAACATTAGAGACAGGTGAGGACATTGGAAAGGCAGCAGATAAGAAAAAAGGCAGAGAAAAGGAGGAGCCAAGAAGAAAATGCTGCAGCAGCAAAGAAGGCAGCCAGGAAAGATGTTGAAAGATATTTGGCGATCGGGATATGGGATTGAAGAGAAGTAATGCTGAAGATGAGTTTGTCCCTAAAATGTATTAAATAATTAATCTCCTGCATCCTTTTTGATGGGAGGATTGACCTGACTAATGTGATGATGGAAGATGAGGACAGTGACTGATCTTTCCCTGCAAAGATCAAGGAAGAACACTATAGAACTGCTAGTGAGCCTGGCAGTAACTATCTTTACCCCAGAAAAAGCAACTAAAAGCAGGAGTCACACGCTGAGCAGATTGATAAGGTCCTGTTTGCCTGGCTAAAAGAGAGGGGTTTGCTGGAGAAATGAGGAAGTTGAAGCTGCACATGGGGAGAAAACTGTTCTGATGGCGTGCAACCTACTCATTATTTTACTTGATGGCCGTCAGACAACAAGTTTTCTGGGCTTATTGGAAAGCTCCTTGATTCTGTTACAGACTTGGATATTAATCCACACTTCACCCAGATCTCTGTTGGCCCTCCACAAACAGACTTCCCAGGCTCTGAGTGTCAAAGCACAGACTTAAAAGAACTTTAAGAATCTGCAATTAATTTTCAAATTCATCATAGGCGTATACTATTCATGTTGGTTCAATGTGAAGGTAAAGCACTGCTGGATTGAAGGGCCTAGGCACATCCTGTTTCAGCTGGACGGCCTCAAGTCTCAGAGGGAGGAAGTGCTGGACCTTATGATGCCGACAGTAAGAACATCTGCTTGGTATTCCCACAGTGAAGCCATACTCCAAACACTGCT
Source organism: Umbra pygmaea (assembly GCA_016801145.1). Taxonomy (NCBI): domain Eukaryota; kingdom Metazoa; phylum Chordata; class Actinopteri; order Esociformes; family Umbridae; genus Umbra; species Umbra pygmaea. The sequence continues at coordinate 19,093 of JACXGM010006279.1, read as the reverse complement.
CTATTCTGAGGATCAGATCGAGAGGATTGAGGGGTTGGAGAGAATCTTGGCCATCAGGGGGGAGGGGGACCCAGCAACTCATTAAACCTTCCAGAAGAACATCCATCTCTGCAGCACTCCACCAATCAGGCCTGTATGGTAGAGTGGCAAGACAGAAGCCACTCCTTAGTAAGGCACGAGAGATCGCCTGGAGTATTCCAAAAAGTACCTGAAGGACTTAGTGTCATGTCTGGAGGAAACCAGGCAACTCTCATTACCTGACCAATACCATCCCTACAATGAATCACGGTGGTGGCAGCATCATGCTGTGGGCATGTTATTCAGCGGCAGGAACTGGGAGACTGTAGCATCATACTCAAAAAGACTTGATGCTATAATTGCTGCCAAAGTGGCGTCAACAAAGTATTGAGCAGAGGCTGTGAATAATTAAGTACATGTGCTATTACTTGTTTTCTATTTTTTATAGATTTGCTAAGATTTCAAACACACTTCTTCTACATTGTCATTTTGGGTTATTGTTTGTAGAATTTTGAGGGAAATATTGAATTTTATCCATTTTGGAATAAGGGTGTAACATAACAAAATGTAGAAAAGTGAAGCGATGTGAATACTTTGCACTGTATGTGTATAGGCCAAAAATATATATACCCTCCTTAGTTCCTGTTTTTTTTGACTGGGCATTTTTGCCTTCAATCTTAAGCATGTGAAAGTAATGTTCAATTGGATTCAGGTCAAATGACTGACTTTGCCAATCAACAACATTCCACTATTTGGCCCTGAAAAACGACTTGGTTGATTTAGCCATATGCTTTACATTATTGTCCTACTGGAAGATGAAGTGCTGTCCGAAGTGTAGAAGCTGTACACTTCAGAGTTCATCATGCTGCCTCCATCAGCAGTCATATCGTCAGAAAAGACAAGAGAGCCAGGTTCAATCGTAGCCAAACGTGCCGAAGCCACAACACTAATTGTTTAACAGAAAGGTTGGTGTTTTGAATTAGAAACTTTTTGTTCGTCTACCACAATTTCCTCTTGTCATCACTCTAGTACAATTTCATCTTTGTCTCATTTGCCCATAAGATCGTTCCAGAATTCTACAGGTTCTTGTATGTACTTTTTGAACAATGTCCAAACAGTGGATTTTATAACACCAAATGTTTTGGCCATGACATTTATTGATTACTTCTGATTCCATCTTATGATAGCCTGACAAGCCAAACCCACATCAAGATGTTAGGTCTGGGAACTCAACATTGGCAGGGCTCAATCCAAAGGGCGGGATAAACTGTTGTCTTTCAAATTCCCTCTGCACGCAAAAGGATAGCACTACAACCAAAAAGAGCAACAAAGTATCTGGTCGGCAAAACTCAGAATACATCTTCCTTTTGTAAGTATGACTTCATTGCTGTTCTTTGTTCTTTTCTCAAAGAAAAGATTAACTCCAAGTCTACCAGAGTCGTGGCCAAAGCAAATTTGAAAGGCCGCTGTTCACCAGCAGCAGCAACCATTTCTTTGTTTTCATGTAATTACGTTAAGCCTGCCCACCGACTTTATACACGATGTGATTGGCCTGACCAGAATTTGTTTTTTCCAGCTCGCAAGTCAACGGAGAGTTGCTAGACTGACCGTAGCTGCAAATTACATTTATGTATGCCACTAGGGTGCAGCTAGATTTCTAGGCTAGTCTCATGATGCTCTTGTGTCCAAATTGTAAATGTATTAAAATGGCCTTAGAGCAATAAACTGTGAAACAAGTTGGAACTATATAAAAATGAACTGATTGAAATTAAACATGCACTACGTGGCAATCTGCAAAAAAAACAAAAAAACTAATTCAGGACAAGTCAACTTTAGGAACTAGTATATTGATCCAGGGGTTAAACACCTAATTACCCAAAAAAACATTTCAATAGCAATATTGACATTCTCAATATCTAGCAATGTATATGACGACGCTAACTAGGTCTTACCTTTTGCAAACTCCGATTTAAATTCCTTATATTGTCTCTCTGTTATATAAATAAAAAGTATAAATGTATACTACAATTTTCAGGCACTGAAGAGCTAAATGCTAAAAGTCACGCAGCTGAAAGCCTCGACTTTATCCACTTCAGTTACAGTTAAGAGGTGAAAAAAGGCAATGCATGTGTGTGGAATGCACAGTGCGTACTGTGGGCCTCATTACAGCCACTACTGATGAGCTCATCTGAGGCCATTTACTAATTTTGTTTGTGCTTAACGAATGTTATGTTTACCTGTTGTGTGTTAGGTCAAGTAGTTTGTGTGGCTTTAGGTCGTTTTCACACATAAAAGTCCGGAGCAAGGTCCGAACCAACGTTCGTGTTTAATTACATTGTATACATTTGATCCCATTCTTTTTGGTTTCACATAGTGATTTTTCTAGCGCACTAAAGAACTTTCCATGACATACATACGGCCTGTCGTCACCACATACGTGTGTTGCTTCTCCCTTTGATTGGTGAGTAGACCGATAGTATCAGTGGGCGTGTGTCTGACGTTGGCGTGATGTTTTGTCTTTTTCCTTATGAATGAAAATGAATGAACAAATGAATGAGCAAAACCCGGTTGCGTAGTATTACTACCAGCAGCATCAACGTCAGCACGAACTGCAAGCGCAGTACAAACTACAAGTGCAGTACTCGCGAGAAATGTATTTGAATGATTTCGTCTGATCGAATTGAAATTAAATATCTAATCTCCTCTCTCCACGTAGGCCTACTTTCACGATTAATTTTGGCTTTTTCTGGCGTTTTTTTTCTAAGTTTGTTCTTTTTCTATGGTACGTAGTTGCCTAACTTCCTGTAATTGATCCGAAAGTCCGAACCATCCAAAAAGTGTTTTCATACTGCAAACGAACCGAACCATTGTTCAGTTTGGTCCGGACCGAGACCACCTTTTTGATCGGACCAAAATTTGGTCTTTTGATCCGGACCGTGGTTCGAGGCACCTTTCACACCTGCAATTTTGGTTCGGACCAAACTGAAAGGTTCGAAAGTCCGGACCAAATGAGGTATGTGTGAAAACACCCTTAGTTACCCACCGGTACCCACCGGGGGTTTGTTTCGGACAGCTTATACACTGATCTGTATTTGTACCGCCGTGAGTTGAAAAGTTTTATTTTGTTGATCCGAGAGCGTTGAAAGAAGAACACAAACCAAAAGAAAAGAAAAACCCTGAATGCAAATCAAAACTTATGGGTTGAAGTCACGTCACTGAGTCTCATTTTGTGCTGTCCCACAAATAGTATTGTCAAGGAACTGGTTCAATTGTTCACATCTGCTTTAATTCAAAGCCAATGTGCTGCAGAACAGAGCCAAACAACACAACGCGTGTCACTGTCTAAATATATATGAACTGTGCAAGCTTACCTCTCCCAATGTTTATGGTTGAGACCTGAGAAATCCTCCAGTTTGGCTATCTCTTTCAGATACTGAGACAGTTTGAAGAGCTCCTTGTCTTTTTCACGGTTTAAGTGTGCTTTCATGAATGGACGAATCTAAAGAAAGAACAAGCAAACAGAAACATTTACATATTCATAACAACACATTGACAACAACATCTCTAAACCTTAATTAGGCTTTCGTAGAGAAACTTACAATAGTATTGACATTAAACACTGGTCTCTGTTTAATGTCTGGATATCATATTTTAGAGAATACATGCCAGTTTGACAAACGTTGGGTGACGGGCTAGGGAGAGTAATAAAACAGGTTGTATGACACATGTTATATATAATATTTCTCTGTGCAAACAGCAAAGTATCCTATGAATAAGATTTGACTTGTGAAGTTACCAAAGTAACCATTGGGGCTCCTGAATTACGTGGCAGTGAAGACTCTGCTTTGCCATTACCCCAAAATTTTTAATCCTGCTTCCGGTTTGGCCCAAGGGCCTGTGCAAGGCAGTGCAATTGGCCAGCACTCAATGAATGTAGAAGGCTGGAGAGTACATGTCTTCATTTTTAGGTCAATCATGTTGGAGTGGAAGGATGTGGTGCTTAAATGGTGTCTGGCCCCAGCTAGCTTCCAAACAGACCTTAAGGAATGTTAATCAGGTTTCAATCGTATCATCAAGAACCTCTCAGACTCTGAATGCAATGCCAGTCTAAAGTAAGGTGGAATTAATGACATTGTGGGCATTTAAATGTTGTTTTTAGTTCCCAGGTTTCCTAGAAAGTGAGAAACATACCAATGTTTTATTGATATTGGTTATTTGTTTAATGTGGAAAAAATGTTAACTACTTTGTTTTTTTAACTTCATTTAGCAGATTTAAATCAAACAAATACACATTACAGAAGTAGTTTAATGCTCCAAAACCAGCTTTATGTGAGGTTTTAAAAACAGTTTATATTTGACTTGGTACACCATGACGTGTTGGTTTTTAGTAATAAAAGATGCATTGAGAATGTTGGTGTATGACGTGGAGTTGTTTGAGAACTATAAATAGAATGTTGGTGTAAGACGTAGAGTCGTTTGAAAACTATAAATAGAATGTTGGTGTAAGATGTGGAGTTGTTTGAAAACTATAAATAGAATTTTGGTGTAAGACGTAGAGTCGTTTGAAAACTCTATAAATAGAATGTTGGTGTAAGACGTAGATTGTTTGAAAACTATAAATAGAATGTTGGTGTAAGACGTAGATTGTTTGAAAACTATAAATAGAATGTTGGTGTAAGACGTAGAGTCGTTTGAAAACTATAAATAGAATGTTGGTGTAAGACGTAGAGTTGTTTGAAAACTATAAATAGAATGTTGGTGTAAGATGTGGAGTGGTTTGAAAACTATAAATAGAATGTTGGTGTAAGACGTAGAGTCGTTTGAAAACTATGAATAGAATGTTGGTGTATGACGTAGAGTCATTTGAAAACTCTATAAAAAAGTGTGGAACATTAAAATGACCATACCTGTGATCGCTTGTGAGAAATTTTTTATAAAACATGTTATTTCCGGAGCTGCATTTTAACATAATTGAATACAATGTCATGGTCACACTTGAATAATAAATTATGAATAGGTAGAGATATTGTTTTTAGTTTTCATTTTTAAGATCAAGTACATTTGATGATTTGGGGAAATTTTGAGGTTCCTTTAAATGGGAAGAGATATTTAGTTGTAAGATAATTCCATAAAGGACCTCCTGGCATACGTGCCTCTGTCAGCGCAATTCTTCAGTACACTACAATAGAGCTGGACTATTTCTTGTTTTTATCATATGACTACATGTTATCTAAATGTCTGTGTGACAAACAATACTATGTGGAATAACTTTTAAAAAGACAGATTTTATTATACACTTTCATTTATTCAACTTCAATGTAGCCTGTAATAAATGTATTACCATGTGTCCTGTAGTCGGACTGTCTCCCTGCTGCTGAGATGGAGTCAATCAAGGGCTTCCGCAGCACTTTGTACTCAAGATGGCCACCTTAACAAGAGACGTCTGCCGCCTTAACTACGCAGTCCCAAAATAGTAAATCCGATGTGTGATGCTTCTGAACAGCTAGTTAGTATGACGTGTGATGTGTCTGAACAGCGCCATCTGGTGGTGTATTAATGTCAGTGCGCTCAGTCACCAGCATCCATAGGCAGTGAATGTGATTACCTTTGGACATTTCGACTATGACGCTTTGCGCACCCCCCCCCGGAGAAGAATGCTAAGATAACCGAACCACCTTAACTAACACATGTTCTGATGGAAATCCTGCAATCTATGGAAATATTATTCTTTTTTTTTTGCATGTTGTGTACGGCAGACCCCTGCGATGCGGGTCAAGTTCAAATACAAAATGAACACCGATCTATCGGTGCATCCCTAATAGAGTCAGTTTTATTCAGTTAAATGATTAGGTTATAATGGTTCCAGCACATTTCTATTTAGTCACAAAGACTGAACAACTGTCACCACCTCACATATTACTGCAATGGCTGGCTGGCTAACTAAACTAAGCACCTATTATTACCTGCATATCAAAATACAAGGCTGTCCATGTAACCAGAGGGGACAATCGATTAGTTCATGTCTTTGGTTAAATAGATAACAATAAATGATTGATTATAGAATTTACAATTGCCAATACATCTGATGAATGCCAATATATTTTCTAAATGGCTATATAGGTAATGTTTGACAAATGGATGCCAATCGAACTGATGGATGTCTATGAAATTGATGGATGACAATAAATGGCAGAACATGGGGTTCAGCTAGGGCTGGGCGATAAAACGATAATGATATGTCTCGCAATAGACACGTCATCAATATCAATTAAAAATGTGTTCGATAAAACGTTCGATAATTTCCTTTTCTTCATCGGAAGAAACCAGAGGTTGCGAAGCAATTTTGGTTGCATGATCAAAGCTACTCGCTCTCAGGTAACCTAGAAACGTAGCGAGTGACACGCTAACAGCCAATCATTTAACAGTATCTAGTTTGGTTGCGCAATATTGTTGTCTCGTGAATCGTGTTGGATTCTTCAGTAACTGAAACTGATAAGTGGAAAATTAGTGCCGCAGCGAGCGAGGAAATTGTTGATAAAATGGGAAAAGCCAGCTCGCCAGTATGGCAGTTTTTTGGTTTTTAAAAGTCTGGCCATAGTCAGACCAATGTCGTCTGCATATTATGCAAAACCGTCGTCCCCACCAAGACTGGTAATATCAAAAACTTGTTTTCCCCACCTTCTCAGGTTTCTCTGTTTATATTTAACACTTTGCACTATTTTATTACACTTAATTAAGCATTTCTTAAGTACTCTAATTGTGCACCGTAGTGTAACAGATAAGTGTTCATGTTTACATTTTAATAATTTGAGTGTTTTCCATGGTTGTGTTGACATTTCTGCCTTTATAACTGAGGGGATTATAATCAGTTGAAGGTTAAATTTAAAATAAAAATGTTTAAATGTATAATTTTTTTCCAGCTCCTTATTCTAAATAGGTCATAAAACAGATAAATAATTATCAATATCGACCGATATGAAACACTTATATCGTGATAGATTTTTCAGCCATATCGCCCAGCCCTAAATTCAGCAATACGCATGTCTATAACAACTGTTGTTAAGGCAAATTAACAGATTATTATTGGATATTTCACTTTTATCTACCTTCAGTCCATTCTGTGGGTTCATCAGGAAATTTCTGCCAATGTCGTCGAACATGATGGTGTTCCTCTTATTGTAGAACTCACTGTACTTGCCCCATATCACACCGAGTGGCTTCACCTGAAACACCCACCGGGTGGAAAAAAAATGACTTGAGGCACATTTCCATCAGGTGACTGGGCAGTTATAAGACGCTATCCTCCCGGGCGTGTCAACCCACCTCCACCACACCTCTCTTTGGCGTGTGAACGGTGATCATGGCTGCACTGTCCAGCATGAATGTGATCTTATAGTTGGGGTTGTCCGTCACGCCGAGTTCCTGAGGAGAAACAGCCAAGCGACAGTGAATTTTGGGACAGTCACAAACACAGACACATGATGCAACGTCTGCTCTGACGTCCACTAGAGGGCAACACAGCCCACTAAAGCTCAGAGCCGTATATATATATATATAGTTTGGCCGACTAGGGAATCGAATGTTCTGAGCTATCATGTTATGCAATTGGTTCCGAGGTGGTCTGACGTTTAATGGACTCCATATTGGATACCAACATTCATCTGATTCCCATTGACACAGTGCAGGGAATAGTGGAAATATTTAATAAATTATTTAAAAAATGACAAATAACAGAAGAAATGCCCAAATGTTGCGCATTTGGAAATGAGTCTGTCTGCAGGAGGAATTTTCACCTTTGTTTCAAAATGTATTGTTGAAGTGGGCAATAAAGAGGGCAGGTATTATATCCAGCGATGGTGGTGTTTGATTCAGGTAGGAATAAAAAAGTTATTGAATAAAACCTAAAGTTTTTGGTTTAAAGAGCATAACTATTGTTGTAAGTTTTTCTGCAGCTACGCTTTCTCTGCTTTAACTTGACTATTGCTTGTGTGCCTGGTGATGTATTATGGCTTTAACTTTTTCTCAAATCTGTCAATTTTTTTACGATATGGGAATGGTTTATCGATGTCTGTTAATAATAATAATAATAATAATAATAATAATAATAATAGCCTAACACTGCAGTACATTACAATGTAGCACTAGTTACAGTTACAATTTTCACCATTGAGTAAGTTTAACCTGTCCTCGGCGATCAATGAACTATGAAAGGTTATTTCAGGCCTCGGGAGACTGAAGAGAAAAGGTAAACACTGCTCAGAGACATATTAGTCGACGTGGTCACTCACTACAATGAGCATTTTTTAGAGGCCCATTTACGATATAGAAGGTGAATACGCACTGGAATATTTCCGTAAGGGCCTATCGAAATTCATTTGATGCATATTGCACATTTTCTGTTCATATAATAAAACTTATTTCACTACTGAAATATTACTGTGTCCTTCAGTTATTTGATAGATCAAAATGAAATTGCTGATCCAAACACCCAATTAGTTATAGATTAAAATCATGGAAATTGTCAGCGGTGCGTAAACGTTTGCTTTCGACTGTATTAACTGACACAATATTATCATCTCAGAAGGGAGTACTTACTTTCATTTTAGCATCGATCCACTTCATACTGGTGGCAGCTACAAGAGGAAATACAACCCATATTAGTAGGGCATTCAAAATGGCGGCATTGAAGATGAAACAAAACAACTGAACTTCAAAACAAAACAGCCCTAATTCTGGAAATAAACATTTATCATCACTCCATCCCATCTACCGGTATTTACCTTCAAAGCTATTCCACAACATATCTAATCGAAGGTTTATATAGGACCAAATATCTCAGTCTGCTTTGTGTTATCGTTTTAGCAATTGAAAATGTTTTAAAGATATTGGTATTTCACAGCTCTACAAAATCAAATGTTTAACTAAAAAAATTTTTTGGGGGGGTGTATTTTTATATTTAATAACAGAACAATAGCAAGCAGGGGGAGACAGGCATTTAGGGGGAGACAGAGATAAAGTGTACAGACAGCGGCCGAACCCACATTGCCAGTGCTCGTGTTCAGTGTTGGGAGCTTAGACAACTACTGTACACCAACACGGGGAAAATAGCAGAATTTTTTACATTCTATACAAATCAGTGTGACAGTTTTACTCGCATATGCGATTAAAAATAGAAGTGCGCACAGTGCAAAATTCAAGCAGGTGCAAACTTGTGAGTAGTGATTTATACACCAAAACTCTCCTAGTTGTAGTATTTCTGCTATTTTGTTTCATTGATGCGCTATAAACTGCAAAAAACTAAATACAATGCAGAACTTAATGGCTCATTAAGTTCTGAATTGTATTTTGTTTTTTTGCAGTTTATAATAGCCTGGTTTGACAAAGGATAAACCTTGACTGGCTGGAAACGCATGCTATTGACTATAAGCAGCTAGCTCCTAAGAGGATTTGTGGTGTCGAAATGTTATTTTAAACAAAAACATATTTTGTGTCAGAGCACAAAATGCATTAATGCATTTTTTCAGCAAGATTTCAGAGTTTGTGTTGACTGTCAAACGATCTGAAAACGTACCAATATTTGTATAGTGTGACTAGATGTTCTATGTGTGCGTCTACATTTTTCAGTTTACGAAAATCTTGTGAAAAAGGCCAGCGTAGAGCCCTGCAAACGATAACAGATGTTATTATGGGTGTACTGAAAATATTGTGCATCCTCTGCTAACCAAAGCCCTCAGTTAAATATCTCATAATGATTAGACTGAAAAGATACAGGGGCAACTTTAACTAAACCTTCTTTTGAGGTCAACACAAGCAGGTTGGTACTCACACCAGATCACAATATCGTACTCCTCATATGCTGACGTCAGAAACTCATGAAGGTAAGGCCTCATCAGCTGCTGTCCCGTCTCTGCACAAGACTTGTGGTCTGGAATCCACAGAGCAGAGTGCATAGAACAACAGCAGGACAAGGATTGAATACAGTTCAGTGTCTCAAATCTAATACCTTAAAAGAAATCTAAAGATATGACATAAATGGAGAGTGTCGGGCCATTTTGTGTTTCCACTTACCGAACAAGGTGTAGTCCACATCGAGTACTAACAGCCTCTTCCCTTCTCGGGGTGGATTCATCTCCTCCACTTTGTAGTCTTTGACCCGGCGGGCTATCTTGGCTAAATTCTCCTCTCTAAGGCAAACAAAAAGTTAGAGTTGAACCTAGACATTGGACAGTCTGTGGCACCTTAGAAAACATACCGTACAGAGCAAAGCAGCCACGTTTGAGCTGAAATCCATCTGACTGTATGACAGAAGTTACTGTATGAATGAGTTGCCTCCTATGACCGACTGTACCTGTTTTCTACTTCAATCACCTCCTCCTCAATGTCAAAGTCATTGACAACGTCATCATTTTCTGGGGGAGGAGCTAATACATCTTCCTTTACAAAAAAAACAACAACACACAAAGCCATTGAGTGCTGAGGCCTAGATCGTTAAAATGCTCAAGATACAAAATAAAAAAAACTCTACAAGTCAGTTAGGGCTATGTTCTGTGAAGAATTGCTGAGGGTAAGCAGCTTGAAGAAAGTGTCCATGGTTACAGTCCTAGATTTGGATTGGTTCACCGTGCAGTTCTGAGTAGGAGCGTAAACCAATAGAAACCCACCAGGCTCTCCTCCCTGCTGCCCATCATCATGATCTTAGTATTGGGTTTGAGCTTCAGGGAACCCAGCTTGACTTCATCCTCTGCAGGTTTTCCTAGGAGAGGGGCAGAACCATTAAATCATACCATCTCAGATATCTAAACCATGTAGTCAAGTCCAGAGGTCCTCAATGGTGAGGTAGACAATTTGAAAAACGTTGCACATTTCACTTGGCGTTCTTGGTATTAGCTTTTCCAACGGCGGACAACAGGTTAAGCTTACCTTTTACCTTCAGTCCTAGAAGCTTCTGTCTCTCAGGGAGAACCCCTGTCAGAGACTTGATAGACTGCTTTAGGTCCAGTACTGTGTCTTCTTCTGAGAGTGTACTGATGGAGTACTCATGTCCTCCCCATTTAATTATCACACACACAGACATTCCCGCGATGCAAACCTCAGAAACCTGCCAGACAGAATAATGAAATCAGCTACACACAGTACACATCCAAACATGACAACAATCTTGTTGCAGATTCATGGATTGTAATGTGCAAAAAACAAAACATGTTGTGAGTCAAATATCATGACAGCTAACTAGAAATATTTTGGCAATCCCGACCCTAACATAGTAAATGACCATGATGTTTCATCACAATCAATGTAGCTATTTAGCTTAGCCTTGTTCATCCTACGCCATGCAGTAGTTAGCTACCTCGCTAGGTCAGATAAACAGGTAGTAATCAAAAGAATAAAGCAATCTGTCTAAAAGATGGTCACAGGAAGGTACCTACATTCCAGGATAAATAACAACTAACAATGTAGCTATAGTAACACCAATACCACGCGTGTCTCATTCATTCAACTCAGTTACCCACACAAGCTATCCAGCAAGCTAATTCTAGGGCCTGACAATCTCCACGGAGTGTTATTTCTCAGATGCGTGTTCATACCTAAAATGCGCTGTGCGACAACGCGCCTTGTTTCTGTGGTGTGCACAAACACGTACTACGACGGGAATGAATTAAGTTGGTGACTTCTTAAAACTCAGCTTCATTCAGCATTGGTGAATCAGCAGCTCTTTCAGTGTCCCAAACCAATGAAGCCCGCCCCGGATTGTGTACCAAGCGCGTTTCGTTGGCAACTTCCTGTGGGTGATTTACCGGAATACCGACAGATGGAGACAAATATCAATGGATAAAAGTTCATTGCGTTTTGACCTTTTATTTACTGTCTATGGTTTGAACTCAGTGTAGTTTTTCATAACTAAAGCATTCACATTCACAATGAAATCGCAAAATATTAATTCAAGACATCAGTTTGTAAAGGGTAAAATATAATTACCCTGTAGAACAGAGCTGCCCTATTGTTTCCATCGAGAGGGTCAAGACATCAGCCTGGTTTGGCAACTTAAATTTGACATTTTAGTAATTTAGCAGACACTCTTATTAAGTCCACACATTTACGATAAACTAGGTCAAACAATCCAATTCAAGATGCATTTTACATGCTGAAGAGGAGACTGAAGGCAATAAGTCCCAGAAAAAAGCAGATACTGAAGATAACTGCAGTACAGGCCTGGCAGAGCATCACCAGGGAATATATTCAGCTTGTCTGGTGATGTGGATGCATCGCAGACTTCAAGCAGTCATTGCATGCAAAGGATATGCAACCAAATATTAGCAATTATTAATTTATTCTACATTATGTTGAACTGTCCACTGTTTTTGGGGGCACACAAATGGGGGAAACAGTGTACAAAATATTCTATGATTTCTAAACGGTTCATCTGATGTGTATAATGACCATAACCTCAAATTAAAGCTAACAGTCTGCCCCTTAACCTAATGGTCATTGTATCCTTTCATACACAAAGTGCTTCAGTACAGAACCAAAATAATCAAAAAATTGTCATTGTCCAATGAATTATGGTGCTCACCATATATGTACATTCAACATTTACTCTGTTTGCATCAATGAGCAGTGGGATATAGAATGACCATGTGGCCAGGTCACTTACATGCAGTTTGCGTCTAGCATTAATTACAGCAGGCTACAGTATCCATAGAAACAGTCGGTGGACAGTCACAAAACAGCAGGATACTGTGGTGATCGAATACCAGTGGAATGTCCATATGAGCTGTCGTGACCCTGCATGGAAATACATATCAACAGAAAGAAACATAAAGGCAGCTATCATGCATAGACACAGATGCCTCACTCTAGTCATGCAAAAAACTTCCCATATTACAAGAAACTAAAAAGACATGGGTAGCTCATATTCCCTGGGCACAACATGGTACGGCCCAAACCTCATATTCCCTGGGCACAACATGGTACGGCCCAAACCTCATATTCCCTGGGCACAACATGGTACGGCCCAAACCTCATATTCCCTGGGCACAACATGGTACGGCCCAAACCTCATATTCCCTGGGCACAACATGGTATGGCCCAAACCTCATATTCCCTGGACACAACATGGTACGGCCAAAACCTCATATTTTCTGGGCACAACATGGTACGGCCCAAACCTCATATTCCCTGGGAACAACATGGTACGGCCCAAACCTCATCGCTAGTTGGATCCTAAGAGGATGCACAGAACAACTAGCACAACTGTTCACACATTCAGACATATTGAACATTTTCCAGTCACTGGTCTTAAACTGTTTCATGTGGCTGTGCATTTACTGATCGAAAACATGTGTCTATTTCATTGAACTGCTTTTCTCTCAAGCCCCAAACCCCAATATAACACAGGGATGAATACAAGAGGTATTTTGGGGAATGCTGTCTGCCCTCCAGGACATATTCTACAAACAGTCCCACAATAAAGGCTAAAGAGTTCATTATGGACATCAGCCACCCATGGTGGGCTGTTGGTGCTGCTACCATCTAGCAGAGACATATCGAAGTAACATACTAAGTGGAGGAAGAGAGAATTAAACCCATATCCCAAGGGACGTCAGCCTGGTAAACTAATCGTCTATGTGCCCAGAACCCTGACCGGCTCATTTTCTCCCCCACTCACCTAATGTATACACCATAGAAATAGAATGGATAGAAAGGCCATTGAACTGCTTGGCGTGGTCATTCGAATAATACACAACAAAATGGCAAATGTTAGTTGTCATGGTTACAACACGCAAATTGGTTTAATGCGGAAGTAGGTCGCTAGATCTTTGCAATGGAATGGTACACATAAAAATGGCTTCCGCTCTGACCATTCTAGTACGTTGATTTGAATTGGAATGGCCTTTCTATCCATTCCATTTCTATGGTATACAGAATCAAAAACACATACACACACGCAGGGCAGCTGACAGAGGGGGACAATCGGGAATGTTGTCCCGGGCCCAGTCCTGAGGGGGGCCCAAATTTTGTTTTTGCACAGTAATTTTTTTTAGCGGGGGGCCCTAAATGTGGAGTTTGTCCCGGGCCCACAGATTCCTGTCGGCGGCCCTGCACACACGTACCAACATTTGCATATGCACAAGTGAAGTGTGATTGATGCTTATAGCCTTGCCTCAACACAGAGGAAAATCAAGATTTATTTTCTGAAGCATATCTCGACAAGCCATTCTGCTTTCTTTCACACTGCTCACTTTCTTTATATGGCCTATAATATTTTTTTTATTTTACTGATTCATTGTTTTGGAAGCCAAGCCACAAGCTGCTTGCTAAACCCACAACAACCTCTGATATTCTGTTATTACATTTTATTGGATTCAAGTTTTATTGTAGTTCAGACGGGTTCTCTCAAACATATGAAAGCAGAAGTGGTTGCAGGTGTAGTAAAATGCTTGTTTCTCATTCCGATACAGAGCTTAACAATGCAGCCTTTAAAGTTAAGTAAAACAACCTGTATATAAAAAGTATATATTGCAAGACCACACCCCTCAGCTAATTATAACTCAATCCATAACATTTTGAAGTTTAATAAAAATACAAGAACATTCCTTTAACCAAACTGTGGCTCAATAACCAACACATTTATATGTCTTGATCCATGATGCAATTTTGTACACATGCAAACATCTTCTAGGTTTGCAATATCCTACACACTGATTCCATGATTTTGTCTAAACATTGTTGAACGAAAAGTGATTCAATAGTTAAATATTTACTATTACTTTATTACTCATTGACCTAAGGGGATGTGTATCGTTCATGGAGGACTATATAATTTAGTTAAATTTTTTAAAAATTGAATAAAAGCTTTTTGTCTCTATGGGGGAAGCAAATGTTTTAATGTTTGCTAAAAAATACAGGTATAATTCCGGCATACACATTTTTCTATATTACATTTAACAAAATGAACACATTTGAAATGTTTTTGTTATTTGTTATAAACAAAAAAGTAATAATTGTAAATACTGGGTTAATAATGCCTTTATACCAGCTATATAACACTAATAAAGTTAATATAGTTTTTAATGGATTTTCATCTATAGTAGGTTAAGCTTATAAATTTAAATCATTTTTTGTATATATCCCCCTGGATATTAAGGGTACTGTAGAAGCATATTCTTCAAATATACTAATCAATGTTATATGAATATTTGGACAAAATAAAATGATGTATATTAATGTAAATTAATTATGTGTATTAATCGGTGGCAAATTATTTGCATGCAGTGATTTCCTAATTGTTTTTACCCAAAGTCATCACCCAACACCCTCCATCTTCAGTTTCTGCATTACAGTTATTCCAAGATTTTTTTACAATTAGGTTGTACTGTATACATTGGACGGCAGTTCCTTTACTTTTTGTCACTTTCCATTACATTGATACAGATTTATCTTCAACTGATCTGCCCATACGAGTATGTACCAGAAAAAAGCAGGCTCCTATTTTTACTTCTTAAAACAGACTTTACAAATTGTTCATTCCTGTTACAATATTATTACTGTAAAAGTATTATTACTGGTATATAAATCACTCAATGGCCTAGGACCTAAATACATTGCAGATATGCTCATTGAATATAAACCCAACAGACCACTCAGATCATCCGGATTACATCAGCTAGAGATACCAAGGATTCAGACAAAACGCTGAGAATCTGCTTTTAGCTACTATGTCAGCCGCAGCTGGAACCAACTCCCAGAAGAGATCAGATGTGCTCCAACAGTAGTCACCTTTAAATCCAAACACAAAACACATCTGTTTAGCTACGCATTTACTGAATGAACACTGTGCTAAGTCCGAACTGAATGCACTATATTTTGTATGGTTCGTTCAGTCTCTTTCATTTCTTAAACTGTACTATTTTCAAACTGTTTTTCACTTGTATTTTAATTGCTTTAATTTCATCTGTTTTATATTTTTATGTTTTCCTGTTTATGTAAAGCACCTTGAATTGCCATTGTGTATGAAATGTGCTATATAAATAAACTTGCCTTGTCTTGCCTACTGATACAATATCAGTATATTGAATTTACAACTTTTTCTGATTTCACCCAAGGCATTAAAATGACTGCATTGTTCCCAGCATTGGAATGTTGGCATTCTGGCAGAAACACATAGAATTCTTTCTCTAAAACAGACTAGCTAGCTACACAGTGAGCACAATCATTCGAAATATGTCTTTTCAACAACAAAGACTTCTTTTTGACAACTTTTAAACATTGATTTTATAGGGTAACTACTAACAAAATATACAATGCATATTCATTATTCAAATTCCTAGTTTTACATCAGATCTTATCAGCACTGGCAAAGCCTAGTTGACAAAGTACCAAATGGATTACCTTTATGTCTGTCATAGGTTTATGGCTTTTCTAGTGTTCTAATTTATAATTTTATTATTAACAGTAACAAGATAGAGAATATTCTTCTTTCTGCAGCATGGAAATCATAATATAAACAATACTATGCCGTCTGCATTTATTGGAAGATTAAGCATATATATTCTTCTTTTGGATTTTAAATTAAACAATTTATATAAATAGTTATATGTTTGACATTCTTAGGTTTTAGTTTAGGGGTAATTTGTGTCAATATTGGTTTTCCCATTAAAAATGAAAACACACTTAATAAAAAAACAAACACAATCAAATATTTCTGATTAGTCAGTCATTGTAGAATCCATTGGAGTCTGATGTTGATGTCTGTCAACATAGGGACCAGGAGATACACAGCAATCACACACTTCCTGTCAAGAAAGACTTCTGCAGTGGATAACCTAAGAGTGCTCACCATAAGGAAAAAAACAGACTGATCAGGAACAGTCTCCTGGAGATAGGTGTGGATGAACCAGCTACTCATCTTCTAAAGTCTTCAGCAGATGAACCACATAGTCTACACATGAAGCTTCAACCCCTGAAAAACCCCAAGGATGGCCTGGTTACTCTTTGCTTAAAAAGGCATAAAAGCTTGTAAAGTTCTAGAAAAAAATATTTATTACATTTAAGACAAAGACCATGTAGTAGAATTATGGCGAGATAGTGTGGAGAAAAAAAAGGAACTCGCCAAGATCCACAGCACGTTGGAGTAGAAGGTAGCCTAAAGCACCAGACCAGAAACCGAAATGTTGCTAGGCTTAATCCCTGAGTCTGCTGTCGTCCTGTTCTGTGCAATGCAGTAGAATAGCTGTAAATGACTATTTTATCAGTCAACTTAAAGCAAGTGTCAAAAGAAAACTGTACAACTCAGTGTTTTTTATTTGTCCCTAGATAATTTATTCTGAATAATATTACCTAAATTTATAAAGTATTGATTTATTTTAAGATAAATCAGTACAATGACATTAGGTATAGGCTACAAATGATCCCAGAAACTCAGGAGGCCACTGTATGCACATAGCTACATGTGTAAGGCCTACATGAGATTAACAATTACATATCTGTGAAAGTATACAATTTTCATCAGTTGACTATACAAAATACCCAAACAACATGTTGACGAACATCTCCCTGAAGAGCAAGTTGTCGGGTCTGTTGAGCTAATGCGCATGCTCAGTGTAAGATTCAATCGAAGCTAGCTAGCTTTAGATGGTTAGCAACATCCAATGAGTGAAGATGCCTCAGAGAGCGGACGTGTCGATCCAAGGTGGAAACCCCATCATTTGAACCGTTAACTCGGGAAACGCCGAGTTAAAATGGTTGATATTCGACCGGAGAAGCATCGTCAAACTGAGTTTAACGTCTTGAAAGTCGTTCTCGCGATGTAAGTTATTTTATTTTCCGTGGTATAGTGTGGCTTGCTAAATGATCTAGCCTAGTAGCTAATGCTAACTAACTGGCTACACACGCAGTGCCGCTGCAATAAGGTGTAGCTAGTAGTGTTTTCAAGACAGCTGTTGATGTTGTGGTTGAATTTGATTTGTAGTAAAGAACTATAAAGACATATGTTCTTTCAAAACATCTGTTATTGTTAACATTAGCTAGCTATCTAGCTAGTTAGTCACTTTGACGGGCCAGACCTAGTTGAGTTGAGTACAGTGCTGTACTGTAATGCGAGCCTCTCTCCTGACTCGACCTATCCGTTATTCTAAAACGCATGGTTTATTTTCAATAAAATAATGAACTTTTTACGTTTTATACTAAATGTAGTCTAACACGTTTATCTTTCGCTAACTGTAAGACTTGGAGTTTAGCGTGGATTTTTTGTGAGTTATCCTAACCTTTTTGCGGGGCACACGGGTGTTTAGCTAGGTTGCTACCCTACTGTTAGCTGTAGGCGAGGTTACTAAAGTTCATGTCATAATGCTCTGAACGGTGCCCGAGCCACAACAAGCGGTGGAGCCAGCTTCATTCTTCGGTTATGTAAGTACACTACTGTACAAAGGAAAGTGGTTTGTTGGTAGTTTGCTGCTTCTTATTTTAATCAATTGCGTTGAATGATATTGGTACATTCCAAAATTATGATTACAAACTCGTTTCACTACGTGTTGCAGTGATATAGCCAGTTAGTATTGTTTTACTCTGTGGACCTGTATGTTTCCTTTTTTATTCCTTATCGAGCTCCACATTTGGCTAGTTAGTTACCTATTCAATCTACACTATATCTCTAGAGTTATATGGTCCTTGTGATTGGATGAAAACTCGGCCATGGTATGGGTCAGGGATGGCTGACACACTGAGGTGTTGTGACTTAGTGAATTTTTGAGAATGTATAGAGATTGCTAATGTGTCGTCATCACGACATATTCCCGCAGAGCATTTTGGGAATCCGCGGCACAAACAAGGCGCCAATGCGAACTGTCTTTTAATTCAAGACTTAAATATGTTTTTATGTAACAGGCTCATGCACCAGTAGCTCCAACAGTGTTCTACTAGAAAGCGCATTTAGTAAGACCAGTAAACGAGTCAAAGTTTTCACAATTTAACTTATGCATTATGTGTTTGTCTTAGTTACGTTGGTTTGTTGAAACCTGAATGCATGCAGATAGAGGAGAGAACGAGGAGTGTGGTGCTTAAAACATTAGCATTCCTT
>JACXGM010006278.1:0-32896 GCA_016801145.1 Umbra pygmaea | reverse complement strand
GTAGGTGTGTGTTTGTGGGTAGGTGTGTGTGGGTAGGTCTGTGTGTGGGTAGGTGTGTGTTTGTGGGTAGGTGTGTGTTTGTGGGTAGGTGTGTGTTTGTGGGTAGGTGTGTGTTTGTGAGTAGGTGTGTGTGGGTAGGTCTGTGTGTGGGTAGGTGTGTGTTTGTGGGTAGGTGTGTGGGTAGGTGTGTGTTTGTGGGTAGGTGTGTGTTTGTGGGTAGGTGTGTGTGTGGGTACTAGGTGTGTCTTTGTGTGGGTTTATATGTGCATGCATCAATGTCCCTGTGTGTGTTTTGACATTTTCTGATTGGACAAACATCCGCCCACCTCAAGTCAAAACACGAACACTTTGCTCCACAATAACTTGCATTCATCAAGCTGAAGGGAGTTGTACAGTAACAAAGATGGAGGTTTCTGAGGGTTTGCTGCCTCATTTACCCAGAAAATACCCAAGGCTTATGAAGCTCAGTCCTGTGATTATGTGAAAGGTGAACCATTGATGTGGTATGTCTAATATCTTGGCTAAAGAACCAATGTGCAAATTGATGTTGAGTGATCACTGATAAATCTGTATCTGACAGATTGGAATACTGGTTGTGTATACAGAAACTTGGTGAAAACACATAAATCTTAAATCATATTTGGACAAGACAGCAATTACCCACAGACACTTAGCAAAGTTGGCTCAATCTTTCCCTGTAATTTTTAGCTGATAAACTGTACGGGTTTAGAGGTAAGCACTTTGTTGAAGTAAGGTTAGAGTTGGGCTAATGACAGCTCTTTTCCAATGACACAGAAACATTGGCTCATGCTGCAGTAGATTTCCGTATGTGTGTATGTGTGTGTGTTTATATTTTACACAGCTGTCCTTTTCAAACTGCAGATGGAGCTGTGGAAAATTAGTTCACATCTGCTTTTCCACACAAGGAAACAAGTGTATGCTTTTTTAGGTGAGACAGAATGGCTTGTTGAATCTTCTAAGGTGAATAATATAATTTAGAGAAGATTGATTTGCTTTGGTGCCCACTTACATTATGGCTGCCAAACGTCTCATCTGGAGCATGTAGGCCAAGGCTACATTCCAAGTGGACTTCAGTGTCGTGTACAATGCAACATCTATGCACGTTTATGGCCTTGACTTAAGTGCACTTCCAATAAATAGTAATAGTTTGGCTTGGATTGTCACACAACTGCAACAATAATATAGATCTGCGGCTCAAATGGCCCCCTAGTCCCTATATTATATTGTTGCCATAGTGATCTCGTCAAAAGAAATGTTGGGGTGGGGTGGAATTTAAGACACAGGTTTTAGACACCACAGTGTGTTCATCCAGCAAATCAGTTTCAATTATTGTAACCTTCACTTTTACATCAGACCCATTACACTTGCTCCTCCACTGTATGTGGGCTGACCAATGTCCTACTGTAGTTGCGAGGCTGTTTGAGCTACTGGCAGAGAACTCTGTAAACCTCCGCTGCTCTCTCACCCAAAGACCGCTTGAACATTCCTGGGACTCAGACCTGCTGCGTATAAATATGTTTTGTTTCCCATTAATTAGAATTCAGCTTGGTTTTGTTAGGCCAGGTGAACTGGGTGTGAAGTTCTGGGAAGTTAAAATGCAAAAAAATCTAAATGAATCTCATCATTCAATGTGTTTTCTTCTCATTTTATTTGTAGCTTTCTTGACACTAAGTGCATTATCCCGAACTACGGGAGCAATTCAGCATATAGCACCTGTGTATACAAAGCACTGTAGTAAGGGAGGAGGTGGAGCATTGAGGAGAGAAGGAGGAAATAGTTTCTCAGCATGGGAGGCCGAGCCTTAGATTTCAGTGTAATGGAAAGCAGATTTAGCAGAAGAAAAGTAGATAGCGAGGAGGGAGTGGCAGAACCGTAGGGCTTCAGGTGGGAGTGGAAGGATGTTAGGTCCTCAGGAGGGAGTGAAAAGATGTTAGGTCATCAGGAAGTTGACTTCTTCCATTTTCACACATTTGCCGGCAGCGCTGTTCTATGAGCTTGCAATGAACAATTAAAAAGAGCTGCAGAAGGAGAGAGCCAAGCCAGCTGGAAGGAACGGGGACAAAGGGAGTTGAAGGAAACAGACAGTGTAGCTTTGAAGAACCTCTGGAGCCAAGAGGGATTCACAGTGCTGGGTAAAGTAGCTTGTACAGTTATATTTCAGTTACTTGTTGAGTTCACAAGTTTTGGGAAGTCCCTAATTAAGACAAAATTATCAGGTAAATGGAGTTCTTATCTTACTGGTGACCATGATTGATATTTTCTTTACTCTTTCTATTTGTTTTATAGGTTACTTTCAGCCCTAAATCACATGAAATACGTTCTGAGGGAACTATTTTGTAAAACCGAAATATGTGAAATATGAACGTATGAGAGGGTCAATTACGTTTGTAGGGAACTAAATTGAACACTCGAAAAACGTCAAATATGAACATATGAAGATCATGACGTAGCATGTAAATAGCATAGTTTTTGCTAGGTCGGGGATGGTGGATGGGCGTATAAATCCGCGACTTGCATGCCAGTGTTCGCGAGTTCAAATCCAGAACGGCACTTTGTGTGTGTTTTGCTTGCGTGATGCAGATACGAGATTATCGATTTTTTTGTAACGTTAACCCTAACCTTAATTCTAACCTTAACCTCAGTAACGTCATATCTAACCTTAAACGTTAGTAACCTCATGCGTTAGTAACCTCATGCCTAACCTTAACTGTTAGTATCCTCCTACCTAACCTTAACTGTGAATGTTGCAATATAATTTCCAACGCATTGGAATGTGTGGAATGTTCTCGCATAAATCCGCTAAACGAAATGTACCGGAGCACCGTAATTGAAGTACAAATATAGCCGAATAACGAAACGTGCAGTTCAAACGTAAAAAACCCTAAATATGTTGGCATATAACGTCATTCAGGTTTTTAAAATAGTTCCCTGAGAACGTAATTTGGGAGAAATTCTGAGATGTACAGTTGGTTACTTTTAAGATATGAACTCCATTTACCTGATTTTGTCTTAATTAGGGACTTCCCAAAACTTGTGAACTCAACATGTAACTGGAATATAACTGAAAAGTAGCTTAACCCAACACTGGGGATTCATCAGAGATTCTAGGATAGAACAGGTGAAGGTTGAAAAAGTAGGGGCTGAGCAACTTTTCTGACAGCAAATTCACCAGAGACTCCCTCATAATCGTTTACCTCAAGTTAGATAATAATAGTAAACAGGTTTTTCAGTAATTGCCTTATAATTATAAACATTTTGCCGTGAGGAGGTTTCACTGTCAGTTTAAAGAACAAACTGCAAGCCATTTATGTTAAAATAATTGATTGGTGGAGCATATGATACTATGTATAGTAGCTCATTTGGTAGAGCATGCTGTTTGTAACTCATGGGGTGTTACTTCAATTATCAAAGGGGACAAGGATGAAAAGGTATACACTCTCATCTGTCACCCTGAATATTAGCATCTAAAGAACTTACTTTTACAGTGGATACCAACTCCTCCTGTGACTCCCAGGCCTACGTAGGGAATAAGAACATACCATGAGGGAAACGTTTTCTTGATCCCCTGCTGATTTTGTATGTTTTCCCACTGACAAAGAAACGATCAGTCTATAATTTTAATGGTGATTTATTTGAACAGCGAGAGACTGTGAATAAAAACAAAAAAAATCCAGGAATACGCATTTAAAAAAATATATTTATTGTTTTGCATTACAATGAGTGAAATAAGTATTTGATCCCCTGTCAATCAGCAAGATTTCTGGCACCCAGGCGACTCTTATACAGGTAACGAGCTGAGATTAGGAGCACTCCCGTAGAGGGTGTGCTTCTAATGTCAGCCTGTTTCCTGTATATAAGACACCTGTCCACAGAAGCAAGCAATCAATCTGATTCCAAACTCTCCACCATGGCCAAACCAAAGAGCTGTCCAAGGATGTCAGGGAAAACATAGTAGACCTACACAAGGCTGGAATGGGCTACAAGACCATAGCAGCTTGGTGAGAAGGTGACAACAGTTGGTGTGATTGTTTGTAAATGTATGAAACACAAAATAACTGTCAATCTTCCTTGGTCCGGGGCTCCATGCTAAATCTCACATCGTAGAGATGCAATGATCATGAGAATCAGCCCAGAACTACATGGTGGGATCTTGTCAATGATTTCAAGGCAGCTGGGACCATATTCACCAAGAAATCAATTTTACCAAAGGTAAAACACTACGCAACAAAGTTTTGAAATCCTGCAGAGCCCGATGTAGCGATACATGTTCTAAAGCCTTTAGAAGCTGGTCACAAAAAAAGTTCTTTTTTGAAATTCTACGCAAATTCTACAAATAGTACCTTTAATGCATCATGATTATTAACACACCTAGGAATTATTACCAAAACAATCTAATGGAAGTCTTCTTAAATTAATTCATATTCATCACGTTCATCCAAGTCTTTAGAAACTTTGTTCCTGCTAAATTTGTACGCACGGCAGATTATGAAAGATTTATGCAGAATTTCCGATGAATTGTCCTCCAAGTTCATATATAGTGATTCAAAATGAACAGATAATGTCTCTACACTCTATACAGAAAATTGTTGAAGCTATCTGGGCAATGTCTAGGTTATGTGTCTCGAAAAGATCAAATCTGTCTGTTTCACCACTCAGTAGTAAATCACCATCAGCAGACTGAGACAACATTTTGTGCAGCAAGGCTGGAGAGGTGTTTACGTTCCTGTCTGAATCCAGTGGTTTTAAGTTCTGTAGAGAAGCTGCAGCCGCTATAGCCAACAGAAGGACATTTTATATTGCTTAAAAGACAGCACGCCAGGAGAAGACCCTATCTGGATATAGAGTTTTGCATGCACATTTGTGTGTCTGTGTTTGGGGGTTTACTGAGGTACAGAAAAGGTTGTGAGTGTGCACGTTTGTGGGAGGCAGTTCTGTCTCCAGACTGAGGCAAAAGCCAGCCAACTGAGGAACGGTGGTCTGGTGTGTGTATTGCTGCAGGTTGGGTCTCTATCCGTGCAGCAGAGTACTCAGACTGAGACAAGGGAGGCAGGGATGAGGGACAGAGAGGAGCTGAAAAGGGCTGCAGAGCAGACAGACCATCTGCTAACCAGGGTCCGAGAGCTGGAGGAACACAACACACAACTCAGCAAGGACAACAATGAGCTGGCTACCAAATACAGAGCAGTAAGTCCCACTTTAATTAAATGCCCAATTTTTTTCAAAGTACCGTTATTCTAAACCGATTATTCATTCTTTGTCCATCTCCCCAGTCTTTCTCTGTTAGGCAATGTCTTTGTGTCCCAGGTTAGGGGTCACTTATATTGAAAGGGCAACAGCAGCGTATATATCTGTATTTTGTCTAAGTTCATAAAATGCTTAAAGTTACTATTGGACTCTCTTATCAGGCAACTCTCTTACTCAGGGAGCACAGAGTATAGCTAGCGCGAGTGTAACAATATATTATGCTGCTCAGTTCCCACAAAGGCAAACTTTGTTAAATAGAACTTAGTAAAAACATCATAATCTGCTTGAAAAACAAATGCTTTTTCATCGAAGAAAAATGGGGAGCACCAACTGCTTGTTGTACAGTACATGACATACATTTTACGACCAATAAATGATTTATGAATATTGACAAATTATAGCTATTCGTTGTTGTTCCCCTTTAAATTATACACCCATTTTTATTACATTTGTATTGGTGACACCCACTGAAATCAACAAATTCTATTGCATTATGTATGTATAATTATGTATAATTAACAATACAATGTGCTGTTGCTATCATAAGCTAAGTGGCTAAATTGCTAATTGCTCGGTGGGTAATTTCATCTTACTTTGGACAATTTTCCTGTGGTTGTTGGTCGATATGGAGCTTTGTCACATGATGATTGGCCTGGATAGGATTGACCTACTTGGGCAGATTTATGCATGATTATTATTTCAACCACCAGCAATTGATGCTCTAAAAAGTAGATAATTATATGTCTGGAGAGAGACAGACATTCAGAGGGAGATGGGAAGAGAGAGCTAAGGAGAGAACTATGAATTAAAGAATAGTGATATAGAAAGATGTAGAAGGTACCAACTTGTTTTAATTATACTGTGTGTGTGGGTTTTATGACAATGTCGAATGATTTCCAGCAGATCGCTTTTACTGTTGAGAGAAGATATAGCAGTTCTGTGTTTTTATAGTGATTAGCTCAGCTATGCGGCCTCAGGCAGGACAGAGAGTGATTTGTTAACTACTTAAATTACTTGATAGACATGCTCTCTTCGTTTAGAAAGAAGGGTGGCAGAAATGATATACAGCAGAATAAGGGTTATTTTGAATTGCCATGGCATTTGTGCATTGGCATTGTGGATTTTATTTAAATGAATTCTATTTCAAGAGTTACTGACAATAAAAATCCTAGTGGTAACCATTACTGGTATATGTTTTTGGCATGGTTATAGAGAAACGTCACTGAGCAGAAGTGATATATTTTAGTGTCAATAGTAAATTTAGCTCGAACAATTTGTTTCTCCCATTAAAACTCATAACTTCGCATTTCATTTTAATAGCAACTCATGTTGTAACTGGCGTAAGTGACTATTAAATTTATTCTGATTATGATTAAAATGATGGTGAGGCAAAGTTGTGCCATTTTCATCCATGGATGCATTTTGTATTAAGTACATTCCCCTATTAACATGCCAGGTGGTTGATTTTGTCCTCCGGCTCCAGCCTCAAAGTTAACTTGGGCTAGAGTTACTGCCAATGGTTTGAAAATGACATTCTTCTGGACCAATTGAGAATGCCAGAAACAGAGATTTGAACCACATCAGAATAGGGAGTGTCCCTGTAATACTTAATGTTTAATACACTGCCAATATTAATATTTACAACCTTTGACCTGATTGGAAAATTGGAAAGGGATTAGCAAATGCTGAAATTAGGGTAGAGAGAGAGATAGCCTTTACCTGTACTTGGTTAAATTTTCTAAATATTAATATATTTAATGTTAGTTTATTATTGAATTTAAATTATTATGATTTTTAAAACCGTGTCAGCAGTAATTACACACACACAAAATATATTAATACATATTAAGTACATGAGGATACTGGATTTTTTACAATATTACTTAAACCTAAGTAAAAAATATTTTCTAAATTATTTTCTAAATTAATATCAGAAATATTTGCTCATTATTATTCCCTTAATTTAAAATAATTTGTGACACTGACACCGCTCAACAGTACCACTGATATGTCTTTCTAATGCTGGCATTTCAAGGCATTGCACCAATGACAAAACTGAGGGACACATTAACCTAATAAATACAATATGTATTAGTATAGCCTGTATAGATTTATACAATAAATTACACCATTTTGTTAATTTTACCATTTGAATAAGTAGATAAATAAAATATCTATAAATCCCCAAAACTGAGTCACTGGATCTATTTGTCATTTTAAAAGGCTTTTCATGTTTGCAAATACCATCCCAACTGAAGACGCACCCATCATTGTGACTGTTTGCTTTAGTCAATACTGTACATCTAGGTAATCCAGATTAGATTACAAAGATGTTCATCAAGAGATTTATGTGTCAATATGACAGCAGACAAACAGTTTGGCATTCACAAAGCTTAAGACTTACAGTATTACTTTGGCACAGGTGCTTCTGCAGCTGTTCTGATTTACAGAGTAGATCTACCACTATGTAGCTCTGACAGGATTACAATTATTAGAGCATAAGAGTGATGGTGAAACAACTCTGGGCCCATGATACACTCATGTAGAGTGTATAGGTGCCTGGAAGAACATAATGGCTTTGGCATGCTTGCAGAACCTTTCCACTTCACATTGTTTCTGGAAGGAATGATTCTGGAAAGTGTTCAAGTGACCTGTGCAAAGTACAAAACTGAAAAATCAGGTTTATCTGAGGGTTTTATTCATCGTTTTTGAGTATGGCAGTTGATCAGATTGGAGCTGTTTGGACGCATGGGTTTCTGATAGCAATTATTGGTTATCCATTAGTGTTCCTCTGATATTAAATATTCGTGTTCAATGTAATATTAGCATTATTGATATTCTGAATAGTAATGAATTACTAACTATAGGTAAAAATATCTCCAATGGTCTGTCTTCCATCAGCTAGAGACAAAGGGAAAAAACATTTATACAAGAGCAAATAAAATGTCAAAAAGGAAGAAAGAGTTTCTTTATGTTTTTTCCAGTATCATTTTAAATAAAATCCTCTCCAGCCCAAAAGATTTGGTCATTAGGTGCTGATTTCCTTAGCAGACCTTTCTGGCAGCACCTCCGTCAGCCAGGGCATTGAAAATGGGTTGTGGATGGGTATTCCAGCATGACAATGACCCAAAACTGCAACAAAGAAGTGGCTCAAGAAGAAGCACATTAAGGTCCTGGAGTGGCCTAGCCAGTCTCCAGACTTTAATCCCATAGAAAATCTGTGGAGGGAGTTGAAGTTTCGAGTTACCAAACGTCAGACTCGAAACCTTGATGACTTGAAGAGGATATGCAAAGAGTGGGACCAAATCCCTTTTGAAATGTGTGCAAACCTGGTGGGCAACTACAAGAAACGTCTGACCTATGTAATTGCCAACAAGGGTTTTGCCACCAAGTACTAAGTCATGTTTTGCAAAGGGGTCAAATACTTATTTCAATGCAAAATAATTGCATTTTTTTAAATCAATTTTTCTGGATTCTTTTGTTTGTTATTCTGTCTCTCACTGTTCAAATAAACCTTCCGTTGCAATTATAGACTGATCATTTCTCTGTCAGTGGGTAAACGTATTAACAGGGGATCAAATATTTTTTTCCTCAGTGTAGATCAGAGGTCCTCAAACCCTTCCATGGAGGGCCTAGTGTATGCTGGTTTTTGGTCTTTCCCTTCAATTAGAGCATAATTAGGACCTAGACTGCCAGGTGAGGGGAGATCCTTGCCAATTAGTGAGCTACTCCATCAGGCTTGTACAAGGTAAAAGCGAAAACCTGCATACACTAGGCCCTCCATGGAAGGGTTTGAGGACCACTGCTGTAGATCCTCAAGACAAGAAAATAGTTTTTTTTTTCAGTGTGCATAATTTTTCTTATTGGTACACTCCATAAATATTCCTTGATTTTAGGCTTGGACAACTCTAATTTCTGTTAGTGTAGAAGAACTCGACCCACAAAGAAAGTCAGCTTCATAGAGAATTACACTTTCAAGCTGCTTTGTCAGGACAACACCAGATGTATAACCAGAGAAAACGCTATGTTTGACCTTAAATTAATTCTAATGGAAAAGATTCCAGAGCATTTCAGATACCCTAGTTATAGAACTTAGAATGTGGGAAAACAGATCTGCCTGGATTCATGGGTTGAAGTTGCTGTGTAAGTGTGTTTATGTGTTTGTGTATAAACTCTACATACAGTATATATGCCAGCAGCATAGAGCCCTGTATTGCACTGCTGGTTTGCTTCTAAAGCTAAACAGGGTTGGGCCTGGTTAGTCCCTGGATGGGAGACCAGTGCTGCTGGAAGTGGTGTTGGAGGGCCAGTAGGGGGCACTCTTCCCTCTAGTCTAAAGATCATTCCCAATGCCCCAGGGTAGTGATGGGGACATCTGCCCTGTGTAGGGTGCCGTCTTTTGGATGGGATGTTAAACGGGTGTCCTGACTCTGTGGTCATTAAAAACCCCATGTCACTTATCGTAAGAGTAGGGGTGTTAACCCCGGTGTCATGACCAAATTCCCAACCAGGCCTCTCACTTCTATCATGGCCATCTAATAATCCCCCTCCTTCCTAATTGGCATATATAACTACTCACCTGTCCAGCTGATGTGTGGTGAGCGTTCTGGCGCAAAAACCCACCCAGGTGGGTGCTACACATTGGTGGTGGATGAGGTGGGCTTTCCCCCCTCACTGTATAAAGCGCTTTGAGTTCCTTGGAAGAAAAGTGCTATATAAATTGAATGCATTATTATTATTATTATTATATATACAGTGTCTCTATATACTGTAATAATACAATATGTCTGGGCGGTTTCAGGACATGGAGTGTGAGTGTTTGGGTTTGTTGAGGGTGTTGACTGTTTTTTTAGTGGAGTATAGAAACAGGCAGAATTTATTAATCTTTGCTGTATCCCTTTAACATTGTGCCCAAAAGTGCGTTGGATAAATAAGGTAAAATAAATGTTAAAGATTGTGAAAAGAACCAGTCTTTGTTTCAACCAACTTTACTCCATAACAATCCAAAATGTAAGCAGCCGCATGTTGGGATTTTGTGAATTATGTACCGTACTGTACTTCAACTAGTAATTTTATTTAATTTGCAGTACCTAGGAGTTAGTTTTTAATTTCTTGCCATGTATTGGAGTAGTTAGAGGGATGATTACAGTCTGAATTATATTTGGCTGATAATAACTTTACTAGAACTTTTCTTGTATCAGTAGGCCCATGGTGTCATATTTCTCGAACAGCCATTCCTTACCTGTACCCCAGCCTGGAGTTATCATTTTAAGCAACATCCAAAAAAAATGGAAATGAATCCTAGCTGTTAAAAAAACCTGTATTGAAAACAAACTGAAAAACACTTCAAGCTAATACTACTGGCATAATTTACCTCAAGGATATTTACCCATCAGTTTGATTGAAAAATGGTATGAATCCGCATTTGAATTTCTTATCTGACTAACTTCCTTAGAAGGAAAAACATTCTGTTTCAGTAGGCTAGGCTAGTGTCATAGCGGTAAACTAGCCAGCTAGCAAACTGCACACGATTATAGACAATGCTAATATTGTCGATCTCATTTTGGCAAAGCCATTTAAAAGTCTTCCTTATTAGGAGAAACGTAGAATTAAACAGCAAGGCAGGTCAATACCTAAGATTGATTTAGTGCAAAAGATAGGGCAAAGTAACAGGTCTTTTCATCTCTCCTGGTATGAAAAATTTAGCTGGCTGACTGGAAGTGCTGTGACAAAGAAAATGTACTACTGGCCATGTCTCTTGATGAAACCATCTCACGGATGTGTTGTTTGGTCATAGGTGGGGTGTGGAGATCTGTCTAACTTTGACAGGGCATATAAAAGGCATGAAAAGAGCAATGAACGTGTGAGTGCATGTGCAAGATTAAGTTGCATGGGCAGGATCAGGGTTGAGCATGCAATCAATGAAGATGCTCGCATTCAAGTGGCTAAACATAATGAAACAGTAAAACAAAACAGGGCTTCCTAAACCGCCTGATTGATGTGACATCCTTGCTTGGCTGGCAGGAGTTGTCATTTAGGGGACATGATGAATAGTAAATCATCCAACATGGGGATTTACAGGGAGTTTACAGAAACATTGGTTAAATATGAGTCTGTCCTGTCCACACAATTCCAGTCCTCAACTGTGCTTTCTGGTATGTCCCAAACAATTCAAAATGACTTTATCCCTGCTCTTGCAGCCATTGTTTCTGATCAGATCAGAGATGAAATTCAGGATGCTCCCTTTCGTGGATGGCAGGTATGAAACAACTGATATGTCCTGCGGTGCCCGACTCTCTGTCATTGTTTGCTATGTGGAGAGTGCAGGTAAAATTCAGGAGTGCTTTATTGAATTTTTTTATGTTTCTGGGGGGCAAGATGCTCAGTCTGTTTTTGACATATTAAATGAGAACATGCAGGGCTATAATTTTAAGCAAGTAACATTAACCTATTCAACTGCTGTACTATGAAGTAAATTGACAACTATTACCATTTTTGAAGCATTTTACATCTGACATATACAGTATACAGTATATACATATATTTACAAGATTCCCTAAAATGTATTTCTGTTATTAAGATATGTCAATGTACTCCATGCTTACCTTTATTTTTTTGGCATTTGCAAGGCTCAACTGATGATGCTACTGAGACTTCCAAAATTTCAAGTGTGCTGTGTGTTGTGTGTGTTGTGTGTGTTGTGTGTGTTGTGCGTGTGATGGATGCAGTGATTGCCCAATGAGAATGAAGATGTCTGAGCACCTGCAGGTTCTGTTGGCCTGTGACTAGTGCATTCCACAGCCTTATTAAGAGGCAGCGAGTCATAAAAAATAAAACATTTCTGCCTAAGGGCATGTCGGCCACTTTAGCCGAAATATTTATGATTTTTTGCAAGAAATTGAGGCCACACAAAGGGGCATCGGCGGCCATGGCCATGCCATCATGGCCGTCGTGACCGTCATGGTGGTCTTGAAATTCCTACCCTGCCTGTGTCCTTATATTTCTGAAAGACCACAAGGTCCAGGATTCCAAGCAAATGTAGTGCCCATTCTGCTAGTCCGTAGCATCCGTTCTCTGTGAAAGAGCCTCAAAACCGGGCTTATAATCAGGAATTCAATCAATCAAATGTATTTTAAAAAGCCCCTTTTACATCAGCAGTTGTCAGAAAGTGCTTTTACAGACACCCCAAAGAGCAAGCAACAATGTGAAATTGAAGCTAAGTGGCTAGGAAAAATTCCCCTGTAATTTGCTTCCTAGTAAGAAACCTAGAGAGGATCCAGACTCAGTGGGGTGGCTATTCCTCTTCTGGCTGTGCCAGGTGTAACGTTTAAGAGTGCATGTCCAATTAAGTTGTTTACCAGTACACATTAAAGTCCTGTGAGTAGTCCTGGGGCATGATCCGAGAGTTCAGATCTTCATGTGGGCTGTGTCAAGTCTTTAGACAGATCCAGATCAAATGCATCACAAGGTTTTCAGGAACAAGGACAGCCAGATGGGCTGTGGGCAGTGACAGTGGCTTTGGACAAGGTCGGCATCAAGCTGGGTAGTTCTGCGTTGAGGTCCAAGGACATGTCTATGATTCAACAAGACACCAGAGAGATTAGACAGGGCATTCCATAAGTCAGCAGTACCTCAGTGTTGATTGCAGATGGATATTCGTCCTCCAGCCAAACGAATGAAGCCTGTACTGTAGTAATCCAGGTCCCATCCCGAAGAGTTGTAGAGGCATAATCGCCACCAGCCCTAAGATATTAATTATTTCAAGAGTTAAAGCTACATTGTGTAAGAATTGCTCCCATCTAGCGGTGAAATTGTATATGACAACCAACTGAACACCATTCTAGTCCCTCCCGCTATTATGCCAGCAATGCAAACTCAGATTTTGTTTTATGTTTTTTCAAAACAATAGCTCTTGTTTTAATTCATTGCAATAATCATTGTTAATTAATTATATACCTAGTGAATTATAACCAAATACAATTGAATTGTGTGTAAAGAAACAGTAAGAGCATGTGATAGCAAAACATATTTATTTAACATGTTTTATTAAAAACAGTAACAAATATGTTTTACACACAATTTGATTGAATATATTGTCAGTGTCTCATGTGAAAACATGATTAAATTCTCTATAGTCTGTTTTATCCAACAAAAGACACATTTTTGCAACACATGAACATGGACACTACATATGCAATGAATTAACAATGATTATTGATTATTAATAATTATTAATGAATTACTAGCACTGTTATTTTGAAAAAGAAAATCCAAGTTCGTATTGCCAGATGAACAGTTCTTGCCTACTGTATAGCTAGGGCCAGCACTGCCATTACATGTCCTTGAGAATTGGCATGATCCTCCATCTTCAACTGGCTTTCAAATCTGCCAGCAGTCGTGAGTAATCTCCCCCTTGCATTCGTCACGGTGCCACTGAGTGTAAAAGTGCGAAAGGCAGAGCTTGAATTTCCAGATACAGTGCCTTGCGAAAGTATTCGGCCCACTTGAACATTTCGACCTTTTGCCACATTTCAGGCTTCAAACATAAAGATATAAAACTGTAATTTTTTGTGAAGAAGCCACAACATGTGGGACACAATCATGAAGTGAAACGAAATTTATTGTATATTTCAAACATTTTTAACAAATAAAAACTGACAAATTGGGCGAGCAAAATTATTCAGCCCCTTTACTTTCAGTGCAAACTCTCTCCAGAAGTTCAGTGAGGATCTCTGAATGATCCAATGTTGACCTAAATGACTAATGATGATAAATAGAATCCACCTGTGTGTAATCAAGTCTCCGTATAAATGCACCTGCTCTGTGATAGTCTCAGAGGTCCGTTGAAAGGACAGAGAGCATCATGAAGAACAAGGAACACACCAGGCAGGTCCGAGATACTGTTGTGGAGAAGTTTAAAGCCAGATTTGGATACAGAAAGATTTCCCAAGCTTTAAACATCCCAAGGAGCACTGTGCAAGCAATAATAATGGAATGGAAGGAGAATCAGACCACTGCAAATCTACCAAGACCCGGCCGTCCCTCTAAACTTTCAGCTCATACAAGGAGAAGACTGATCAGAGATGCAGCCAAGAGGCCCATGATCACTCTAGATGAACTGCAGAGATTTACAGCTGAGGTGGGCGAGTCTGTCCATAGGAAAACAATCAGTTGTACACTGCACAAATCTAGCCTTTATGGAAGAGTGGCAAGAAGAAAGCCATTTCTGAAAGATATCCATAAAAAGTGTTGTTTAAAGTTTGCCACAAGCCACCTGGGAGACACACCAAACATGTGGAAGAAGGTGCTCTGGTCAGATGAAACCAAAATCTAACTTTTTGGCAACAATGCAAAACATTATGTTTGAAGTAAAAGCAACACAGCTCATCACCCTGAACACACCATCCCCACTGTCAAACATGTTGGTGGCAGCATCATGGTTTGGGCCTGCTTCTCTTTGGCAGGGACAGGGAAGATGGCTAAAGTTGATGGGAAGATGGATGGAGGCAAATACAGGACCATTCTGGAAGAAAACCTGATGGAGTCTGCAAAAGACCTGAGACTGGGATGGAGATTTGTCTTCCAACAAAGACAATGATCCAAAACATAAAGCAAAATCTACAATGGAATGGTTCACAAATAAACATATCCAGGCATTAGAATGGCCAAGTCAAAGTCCAGACATGAATCCAATCGAGAATCTGTGGAAAGAACTGAAAACTGCCATTCACAAATGCTCTCCATCTAGCCTCACTGAGCTCGAGCTGTTTTGCAAGGAGAAATGGCAAAAATTTCAGTCTCTCGATGTGCAAAACTAATAGAGACATACCCCAAGCGACTTACAGCTGTAATTGCAGCAAAAGGGAGCGCTACAAAGTATTAACTTAAGGGGGCTGAATAATTTTCCACGCCCAATTTTTCAGTTCTTTATTTGTTAAAAAAGTTTGAAATATCCAATAAATTTCGTTCCACTTCATGATTGTGTCCCACTTGTTGTTGATTCTTCACAAAAAATTACAGTTTCATATCCTTTTTTTCATTGAAGCCTGAAATGTGGCAAAAGGTTGAAAAGTTCAAGGGGGCCGAGTACTTACGCATGGCACTGTATGTCCCTCTTTGGTTAATGTATTTTAAAGATGGAGGCATAAAATGGCTGCCGCAAATTGAGCAACTCCATTGTATGTATTCTGAAAGGAAGATTCTACGCTTACGAGAATACTTTGATTAGTTGGTGGAAGTAATTACACATGAATGAGCACATATTTTTGAAAGAACAAAGGGTTTTTTGCTAAGAAACAACTACAAAAATGTAGTTTTAAGTTTAAATTTTATGTGACAGGCAAACGTAACAGGGAGATACCATTAGCTACAAACATTATCATAAAATGAGTCTTGTGCCAAGTTTAGAAATTACACAATTACTGAAAGGCAAAATCCTTGAGCGTGCAGTCGCTAAACTAGTGTCACATGACCAATCATGACCTGCATGAACCTCTTCAATTGGGGTTCCGAGTCAAGCACAGCATTGAGACTGCCCTGATCGAAGTACTCAATGACCCCATTGCCGCTGACTCCCACCATTTTAACAATCTCATCCTCCTGGACCGGTCTGCTGCCGTTGACTGCCACACTGTCCTCCTGGAAAGTATGGGCATAACTGGAACTGCCCTAGACTGGTTCAAATCCAATCTGTCTGATCAGAAGCCGTTTGTGTGTCTAGGGAACTCGAAATTCCTCTCAGCTCCAGTCAGCCAAGGTGTGTCTCAGGGTTCTGTGCTTGGACCTCTGTTGTTCATCATATACATGCTACCACTGGGCAAGATCATTTGTGGTCTTCAATTCCACCTATATGCTGATGACACCCAGATATACATTAATTGCAAACCCAACTCGGACCTTCCTCCACCATCGCTAATCAACTGTCTCAAAGACGTCAAAAACTGGAGGACTTCTAATCTACTCAAATTCAACAGAAATAAAACAGAGATTACATTGTAATTGTAAAAAGGGCTGTTGTAAAAAGGGCTTTATAAATCAATTTGATTGATTGATTGATTGATTGGTGGCTCCAAGGGCTCTTTTTAAGAGAGTGGGGGATCTTGTGATATCCATTGATGGCTACTTCATCCTCTGAGGTCAGAAATCTGGATGTCTTCTTAGACTCCACTCTCTCATTTGAGCCGCACATCAAGGCCATCACTAAAGAAAGACAACAAGCAAACGGGCATAATCACTTTTTCACAGGACCACAGTAAATCAACAGTAAAAAGAGTGAAATTTAAAATAAAGCCAGTTTAAAGCATTCATCCCAAAATCAACAAGAAGAAGAACTCACAGATCTGTATAACCACAATACCCCTCATTAACGCTACACATTTAGAAAACATCGCCAAATTGAGATAAATGTAGTTCAAAGCACCAGGAATGGCGTTCTGATTTTGAAATCAACACTAAATGATGATGCGTGGAACGTGGACTTGTAACCCTATATAATTTAACAAATTAGTTATAAAATAATAATTAATTAAATAGTGTATTAAAACAATAAAGTCACCAGAAATTAGTAAAGAGTGTAAGAAGAATTATAAAATCAAAATGAAATGTGTTTCAGTGTGATGACTGACATCTTAATGATTGTCCAATTATGTGAGATTTAGGTTGAAGTCCCACCCCACCACGTTAGGCACTGTATGGGGAAAGCCCTTTTATATTCTCTGCGTGACTGGTGAGAAGTAGCCTGGAAATCCAAACCCAAATCCGACAGATTAAGGGTCTGGCACTGAGTAATGAAAATGGTCCAACTCGAGGGGTGGCACCAAGCATGCATTTGAAAATCTCACTGCAGCAATTGGATAACACTGCGACCATTCACAACAACAACCGAGCTAACTGGTGGATTAAACTCTTGTCGTATCCAGTCGGCAAAACAGCAAAAATGTCCTTCTTGCAAAGGAATTATTTGAGCGCCATCTACTGTTCCTCTTTTAGAATAAAAGTCAAGTCTCTCATTCATTGTAGCGGCCAAAGCCGTTTCAAACAACAAGGTGTTCATCCGTAGCCATCTTGCAATGTTTACTAGTGACCTCGACATCGCAGCACTGTCTTCATCTGTTTAGCACACATTGGGAGGAATGCCATCTCCACTACTAGAGATCTCCAGTCAGCCTGTAGCTGTGGAGACTCCCACACAACTGGCTCCTCCAGAGATCACGGAATCCTCCTGGAGGACAACGAGGTGGACAAAGTAGTTCAAACGCCCCTGGTTCCCTGGAGTCATTTTACGAGGGGGGTATATGGGACTAGGGCTGGTTGGCTGAGGTGAGTTGGGGGCAGCAGGGGCCGCTACAGGAGTCCGGAGTGAATGCCTTGGGCCCTAACCGGTATCAGCACTGGTATGTAGGACCACCTCGGGGCTGGAGGAGAGAAGGCTCCTTAGTTCCACCGCCAGCCAGAGACACCTCAGGCTCGGAGCGGGGCGTTACACCACCGGTCTGGCAATGGTTTCCACCTCCACAAGACAGACCACCAGGTCCTGTCTGTGTGGGTAGGAGAGTCGAGGTCCGGGCTCAGGGTCGACTTCCAGAAGTTTCTCGCCAGGGATAGGGCGTGGTTTCTGATGGGCTGTTTTTTTTGTTTGGATGCCTAAGGGGCAGCACCCCTTGGTGGGGGTTGCTGTCACATATAGGTGGAGCAGGTGCTGCCATACTGCAGTATGCAATGCATCTTTTAAGAATGTGATTGTGCTTCCTTCCACAGCTGTGGTCTATTGTTGATATTAGCAATGAGTCCAATGATTTTATTTGACATAGGTGCTACAGACTGCCATTTGAAATGTCACTAATGGAATGCTCTAAAACTCTACATGTGAACGTGGAACACCAACAATCCGATCGGCAACATGTACTACTATGGTTTCACACATGAAACATAGGCGGAGTTTGACATTTGAGCCAGGGGAGAAAAAAAACTCATTGTAGCAGCTGAGACCTGGCCTTCCATTTGGTGAACACAGCACGAGCACATATGGACAAAAAAACATGCTAAATAAACATATATGTTGTCAAATTTCAATTAAAAGTAGTTCAAGAACTTGGAATGGTGTTCTGTTTTTAAAATCAACACTAAATGAGGATGGGAAGAAAGGCCACGATAAATGTAGTGCAGAGTTCACTAAACAAATGTGCAGTAGATAGGCACACTGAAAGCTCAGTGCTTGTTGCCACCAAGACTTGCTGCAGATCTCTCTTGGTGCAGTCATTATGGTTGTGGGGGAACCACTTGATGCAGTTGAGCTATTTCAATAATTTTTGTTTGATTTGTTCATTGTAAACAGCTGAAAGTCTGTAATGGTTTGCAATGGGGGTTGAGTTATTTTGATTGCAACTGTGTATATTTCCTGTGTATATATAGCGATTTCAGTTGCTTTTGTTTGATTTGTTCATTGCAAACAGCTGAAAGTGTACATTTTGACTATAAAATAATCAGGAACGTCCACAGTGAAAAGTCACAATCAGAAAGTACCATGAAATAGCCCCTAGTACACGCAATGGCACCTAGAGGAGACACCAACAGAATGACGAGTCATATTGTCGAATAATCGAGACACAGAAACGTCACGCCATGCGCTCACTGAAGAACTCATGAAACCATCAAATTTGACTGGAAAAGGCTAAACGAATGCACAGCTCCCAACCACATGAGGGGAAAGACAAAAACATTGGGGAGAAACAAACCAAAATTCCCCAAAACAAGCCCAATCAACACGCCAACCCAGACCAACAGCAAGATGATCAGAAGCAAGCAACCAATTCTCCAGATTGGATGAGTACATTAGCCTATATAGCAGCTAATTGCTAATGAGGAAATTCTGGTAACTTTGGTTCCCTCTCTGAACTACTCTGCTATTTATCTCCACATGTTCTGAAAGTCTGGTGACTTTCCGGTTAAACAAACTTATTTACATTACGATTTCCAGCATACATACACACTACATATTTGCTTTACTCAGCATTAATTATAGTTTTATTCAGGATTTAAAAAATCTGTATGTCTTTCCCCAAGAAATAATTTAAAATAATATCATTATGGATTAGTTTGCCCCCTAATGCACCCCTCCCCCTCATGGCACTGGTTGATGAAGTTGGAGGTGCGTGTCACCGCACAATCATGTGTGTACAGGTAGTACAGGAGTGGGCTGAGTATCTCTGTTGGGCCCCCATGTTCAGGCGCAGTATGTCTCTGTTGTTGTTGCCCCTTTTTACCACTTTGGGGCTCCCTGACAGGAAGTCCAGTGTCCAGTTGCATGGAGGGTTTTCATTCGATTTCGTGAATACAGGGACGTCCCCCTGGAGCAACGTACTGTAGGGTAAAGTGCCTTGCTCAAGACAGTCAGCAATCAAACCGGCAACCTTATGACTACAAGTCTGCCTCTTTTTCATCTTGAAGCAGGCTGGGAATACGCAGCGGCGGCGCCAGGCATTTTTCACTGGAGGTGCTAATGGGGTGCTAGCTCAATTCATGGAGGTGCTGACATGAATTGCACTCATGCGCTGTCACGAACCTGCACAGCGTTGTTACAGCGTTGTGTGTAGCTTGGATAAAAAAACATTGAGCCATCTGACATCCCCTCATTGTCATCTTGAAGCAGGTTGGGATTACGGGGAGGGAAAGTGAGAGGTTGTAGATGTCTGTGAATACATCAGCTAGTTGGTCTGCGTAGGCATTCAGAACAAGCTGTTGCTTCTGGACTTGAAGCCTAGCGAGCTTAAACAGACAATTTTCTTTTTTCATCATCAGGTCTGATAGTATAACGAAGGATGACAATGCAATTTGTTTGTTAAGGAAGCAGCCTAAAACAGCAGGACGTTATTTTTTAGGGAAAAATACCAACAGTACATAATCTTTGACATCCATAGGGGTTTTCCAGAAAGCTTTTATAATAGCTTTTGTTGCCTTAAAATACCATGGCACCGGTGAATTCCTAGCACTTAAGTATTTTATAGTAGCCTAGGCTTGTTTTGATATTACATGAAAGATTACACCATATCACCCCAACCAATAGATGAATAAAAACCATAGTCCTGAGTACATATAAATACATTTGTTTCAGTTGTACTACAATTTTTGAACAACTAATGAAAGGACAACCCAAATAAATGTGAATTAATATCTGTAGTTGTTACTGATTTTATCTGTTGTAAAAGCTTAGACGCAGCGTTGGATGTGAGCAGTTTGAGTACTGTCTGGGCATGCTGGATTTATGCTCTCTGTCGTTCAAGTGGGTGTGTGTGAGTGTGGGCTTCTGAACAGACATGAACGGGCTCTTCTGTGCTCTTCGCATTGGACCACAATGTGGAAAATAAAACAGCTTTGAGATGATAGTTTGTCTCTGTTGATGCCAGGCCTGGGACATTGGTAACATACTTATCCTCCCTCACACTGTTTCTGTTCAGCCATCGGTCACTTTGTTAACATTCAATGCAAGCTTCTTTCAGATGCTTATTAGTGAAGTTTGGTTTTATAAAAAGCATTCTACACATGTCGAGCAGAGTTCATCTAGGTCTGGAACATCTCATACTGTATTTATCATCTGCTTTGTACTTGTCTGGGCTTCAACTGTAAATTGTTTTGCAGTTGAATGGACGTGTACCTGGATCTACTACTGATGGTTGGGGTTTCACCTGCTTAGACTTATTATAACCTTGAAAACCTCCTGGACAGTGATTGGCTGATGTATAACCACTGATGTTATCTTGCTCAGAGCATTCTAGTAAAAGCAAGTCTCTGATTCGTCTGCTCATTCAGATGGTTCATTCAAGAATATAATCTGCACTTGAACCTAAGGCACAATATGGCCTTTGTGCCCCGGTCTACATGAATACTCTGGCATTGTTTAGACTATGTGGGTGTGTTGGGCGCACAGCCTTTTTGCTGTTTATTTCAATACAGAAACAAGCAAGAGTTACATTTGACTCTGCAATACTTCCCTTGTTTATCTCTCTTTGTGTTGGTCTAGTTGATTGCTTTGAGAAGGTGTCTATTACCAAGTGATTGAAGAGGATCAGTCAAAGCTATTCACAGAGCCTGACATCCTACACCTTTCACCATATGGTTGCTCTGGGTAGAAACTGTGGAGAGAGAGGCACCGGTTTCAGTAGGGTTGAGGCAGGGCGTGAGGGCAGGGAGCGGGGGTCGAGAGGCAGCTTGTTGCAGTGGGAGAGCAGTGCAGGACTGGTCTCTGAGAAGTGGCCTCAGTTTTCTATTGTAAGCGGAGGAAGGATTTGGGCAAGAGGAGGAGGAATTTGTGGACTACTGTGGCATGTACCAACACACCGAAATTAAAGAGGACAAAAGTATTTGATCGAGAGGAAAAAAAAGACAGAAGTGACAGCGAGAGAAAGAACGAGGAAAAGAGAGGAAGACAAAGAGAGACAGAGCGAGAGAGAGAGAGCGTGAGAGAGAGATTACGGAAATACCGCTGCAGGTGTGCCGAGATAGATCAAACAGTTTAGGGGCTACAGGGAGAGAAAGGCGACTGTTCGCAGCATGCTGCATGGAGTTACCGTGGAGACCAAACCGTGAATTAGAACATTCTCTTCTCTACTGAACCTTCCTGAACCCTCTGGAACATATGCTAACCAATTACAGAGAGAAAAGCAGAGAGCAGAAGTGTTACATGGATGTCTGTTTACCAGAGCAGAAGTGTTACGGTAAATTCCCAGTAACCCCTGGTAGCTGGCCTGTTGAAGAGGTGCAGTGATACAGAGGCTGTGTAAAGAAAGGTGTTAGGTTTCTATAGAAGTGAGGCCGGTGAAGTGTTGACAGATTGATTGACAGGTTTATTGACGGGTAATCAGGTTCAGGTGATGTCTCTGAAGCTGGGCCATGTGTGGGGGTGTGGCCAGTCCTCTGATGACACGGAGAGCAAGGTGCTGCAGATGGATCCCGAGGTGGAACCGGAAGAACTGGACTGGGATACCTTTAGTACCACACTAGAACAGAGGTTGGATAATGTGGGTATACTGATGTGTGTGTATGTGTGTGTGTGAGAGTTTGTGTGTGTGTTGAAGGGTGTGTGAGATTGGAATATGGACGTTTTTGTCCTCCTTGGTCTATTGACGCTCTAGAGCGTCAAACGCGATTATCTCTTGAACCGTACATGCTAGCAACTAAAGCTTGGTACCGTTGGAAAGAGGAGAATTAGACGCAAAAGATATCACAGACAGGAAGTAGGAAGTGAAAATGACAAATTTACAATGATGTAGGACATCATCGTCCTTAAAAAAAA
Organism: Umbra pygmaea; assembly: GCA_016801145.1. Taxonomy (NCBI): domain Eukaryota; kingdom Metazoa; phylum Chordata; class Actinopteri; order Esociformes; family Umbridae; genus Umbra; species Umbra pygmaea. The sequence goes on along the minus strand of JACXGM010006278.1, from coordinate 10,344 downwards.
TTTGGAGTTGGGATTTAGCTGGGTTTTAAAAACGTATAGAGTCTAGTTAGAAATTAGTGCAGCATTTTGATGTTGACTTGATTGTATGGCCCCCAAACTTTGCATACTGGTCCAGGACCTATGGGGGCTTGACAATAAGAAATAAAAAGCCTTATTGATTATAGATAACATATTTTACATGTAAAAAACAACAAAAAATACATACGTTCTTTAGTGATTTGGGATGAATATTTAATAAAACATAAGATTCAATGACCCAGGATGTTGGATTTCATTCATCCATGTTGTAGCCATGGGTCTGCTGAGTCCAGAACCATAAGGCACTTCACTGTAGGTCAAAGTATGACCTTTCTAGAGGCCAAAAAGTCAACTGTGTGCCAGGCGGACTAAAGCCCCTTAGACCTTGAAGTTAATTTATCCACAACCTACTGTTCATAAATTAAAAAATTAAAAATTCCTAAGTTTGGTTTTGGAAATAGCAAACAATTAAAAGACTGAATGTAATGAAACAAATAAAGTGAGGCTTACTGCTAGAAGACACAAGTCAAGCAGATTTTTGATTTATTCAAGTGAAAATAATATATTTGCAAATGTCCATGTTTGGTTATGCGGTCTTTCCTTATTCCAATCATGTATGAACTTCAGAACTAGAAAACTGACTCTCATCATCTGACCAGGCATCAAACTAATATAAAAAACAATCTATATTTTCTGTATTATTTGTTTTATGAAGTCTGTGTTTATTCTCTGTCTTCATCATTGAAAAGATTTGTTTTCCATATTGGAGAGTGGGTTGGGGCTCCCCTAGTATACTATACTTAGAAAGACACGCTGCTGCGTTAGCCCAGGGTTTGTGTATTGTGGTCTGACTGTCATATCAAAGCAAGCTGTGGTGACATACTGTCTGGTTTGTCTCTTACACTATCTTTATTTTATTATGACTTTTTACCTTGTCTCACCATGCTGTTTCCTCATCATACCTTCAACTGTCTTCCCTCTTTATCCCCTCCTCCATTCTATTTTCATGGTCGATCCTGGTCCCATCCACCACCTGTCCAGGAGCAGGAGTGTGCTCAGGCATCAGAGCAGCATTGTGCCCAGCTGGAGAAGGCCAGGCATGGGCTAGAGCTGCAGCTGTTCAGCCTGTCTGAGCGCCTGGAGGAGGAGGAGACTTGTTCGGCCCAGCTGGCCCACCACAGAGCCAGGTTAGAGGCAGAGAACAGCAGACTCCGGCGAGACCTGGAGGAACTGGAGTGTGCTCTGACTGCCATAGAGCGAGACAAACAGGTAGGCTGAAGTTTGCTCCATATGCATTCTGTGGCTTGGTACCAAATGTGCTAAACATGTATTGAACCAGATCTGACACATTCTTTAAAAGAGAATGTCCAGTAGGGACTACAGAAATTTGGGACAACTGATCTGCAGTACTGGCAAATGTCTGGTTCTTTACCTCTCTGTTTCACTTGTTTATCTCTGCCTTTAGTATTGCATGCTCCTTCTGGCTTCCTGTCAGGTTTCATAGTGCAGAATGACTTTCCATATATTTATATATCTGCCATGTTCATGTCTACCTGAACATTAACTTAAACTACTAAAAGCTTTATCTATTTAAAGTGGAAATGGAATATTGATTTAACGTACTAATTCTGGATTCATTTTGCTGTTTTTACCCAATGTCTCAAAGGAATGTATTGTATTTACAGTATTGGTCTTTGAAGATGAGAGTTGCTTCAGAGCATTTCATGTGTTTTTGAAAAACATGTAATAATGTATCAAACATGTTTTATGTAAATACTTTTGTTGCTTCAAGTGATTTATATTTGTGGCCAACACATGTCTAGTAGAAACCAAATCTGTTTTGATGTGTGCTATGGTACAGTGGGATTATGAAGACTATCTGAGTGATGAAGCTATTATCTCTTATTTCTTACCCATAATAAGCTGCTGATTTATTTGCTCTCTCAAATTAAGGAAGGAAAATAGGTGTACGTTAAGATCAGTTGCAATTTTTCCACATCTTCTGTATGATTACATGTATGATGTTTTTCATTACCTATTTGAGAAACCTCCAAATACATAAAAGTTTTTTGTGAATTCAGACCTATGACAGCTGAACAGTAATTGTACAGTTTCCTTTCCTCTTCTGTAGTCTGCTCTACTGAGTTCCTTCTGGTTTACATCTATGGCTCAAAGTCCTAACAGTTTCAAACATCCCCTGGTTCATTAAAACCTGATGGCAAAAGTGGGACCAGAACGCTACATGCATTTGTTCCACACTGATGTGCTTATTAAACAGAGTTAAAGTAATGGCATCTGTTTAGGCATGGAATGGATAACTGTTTGATTGTGTGGCCACAGAATTATGGACTAATACAACTGTTTTCTTAAACCGCCATAATGTTTATTCTCCCAGTTTAAAACATATTGCCTATAGGTGAAATTACTTACGGGTTTAAATAATCCCATTTTAACCTATGTTTACACAAACTGCAGTAATCTCTGTATAGACATGTTTACTATACAGCATACTTATATATTCTGTATTGCAACATTTTATACAAAACATTAAATGTTTCATGATATCAGAGCTTTCTCTCCTCATTCTGTAGTCATCGGAAGGCTCATTTAGGAAGTTGTCAGAAGAGCTTTCTCAAAGAGAAGAAGTTGTCCAAAAACTTAAGGAGGAGAAAGAACACCTGGTGGAACTAAGCCAGGTGAGAAATCTCCTCTCTGCTCTCCTCTTTTTCTAATTCTTCAGCTCTTTACCTTTTCTCCTCCCCTCCCTGGCCTACTCTTCATAGAGATAGACATGTACTTCACACTATTAGACAGGGAATCACATATCAATTGAGAAGAAGTAAAACAGTAGGACATGCCCATACTCAAATCACACTAGAAAATCATATTCCGTTATTCACTTTTCCTTCCTCCACCACGCTTCATATATGCAACTATAGGAACCTCCCTACACTAATGTACACTAGATACTTTAACCTAGAGTAGCATCTTGATATTCTATATTATCTATATAAAGTTGTTTATAATCCAAATTATTATCCTAAAGTGCACTGACGAATCATTACACTGTCCCCAGAATGATGATCAGAAGTGGATCAAAGCCCCTAGAAAATGAGACACTGTGTCACTATAAAATGTGATTTTAGTGTTTGATCCCATTAATAGTGGTATCAAAGCGGATTTGTGTCAGGTGTCTGTTACTGGTGAAGGACTCATTTTTGGCATGGCCTTGAAAAATGTAAATGAAGACATTATGGCTTCTCAAAGACAATGTGGCCAGCAGATGTATACAGGGAAATACAGGGTCTAATGAGATAAGACATCTGTCACCCAGACATGGCCTTTTTGTTTCATCTCCATGACCATACAGCAGGCCATTGAAGACCTGCAGACTGAGGAGGAGAAGGTGGACTTGCTGACTAAGGAAAAGGCAAAGATACAGTTGCAGGCAGAAGACGTAAGTTGATTTTGAGGAGATTTATTTACACCACGTTGATTTCAATAATTTCCCATGGCCGATATCTGTTTATTCTGTTAGTTTTGTGGGCAGTAATATAGGTTATTATGCAAGCTTGAGAACAAACTGTTTTACAGTAACATTGTACCATTGACCAAACAACATTCAATTGCTTTAGTGTTATCACTTATAAACAGTTCCTTGTCATTGCATAGACATCATAAAAAATCTTAAAACGTAGTATTCTCTATTTCCCTCCCAACCTCAGTTGGCGTGTCTGTTAGACCAGGAGAGACGTCAGCGCGTGGAGCTGGAGAAGACCAGGAAGAAGCTGGAGGGAGACAGCAGGTCCACTCTGGTGAACCTTGGAGAGACCGAGATGATGAAAAGCAGCCTGGAGGAGATCATCAAAAAGTATGTTGCAGACACTTGAATCTGCAATTACAGTATATAGATGCTTAATAACAGTTGATGGCAACCTTGACAACGAGTCAGTGAGCATGGCCTTGCTATTGGGAAAGGACAGCATAGACAGACCTGCCTCCTAAAGGGAAGACAAACAATGTGCCCAATGCACGCGAAAATAGGTGGAAACCGAGCTGCACTTTCTGGCAAATGTATGACAGTATAGTATAAAAGCAATTTTTTGCCCATATATTGCAAAGACTCATACAGAATTTGAGAATAAATCGCATTTTCCAAAGTTTCATATACCTACTAGATGAAATACCCCTGTGTGCCACCATGGCAGCAAGATTTGTGCCTGGTTGCCAGAAAAAAATGGCAAAGAGCAAAGCAAAAACATTGGTGTAGAAACTCACATGCCAACGTAGGACCTATTTCCATTTTTTTGTACATTATTCTTATCTAATTTCACAATATTTTTCCATTTATCTCGGCACAATGTAAAAGAAAAAAATGTACCCGTGATTAGTTGTTTTGTTTTTGTTTATTGTTCCTTTCTCTTTGACAATGCTTCAGCAATGAAAACTATGCAATGTGTTTCCCATGCTAGTAAAAACATTTTCAGCTGTACTGAAATACTAACAAACCAATTTCTAGGAACTATTTCACTTAGATATTAAGGAATATTTTTGTATATAATTGTATGCAAACTTTGTTTAGATTTTGTATGTCCTGTACCACTATCAGCCTCATTACACCAAGAAACATTCAGAATATCTGGACATTGACTTTCTGATTAGGGAATCAATTGTTTCAGGAAAATATTTTCTTATTTGCTCAAAATTAAAAAAATACCCAACAATTCTTAACTTAGCACTTACAAACGATTAAATTGCATGTTCCTGGTTTGCAATAAATTGTTAGGTGTAGGTTGTAGACAGAGGACCGTTATCCCAACTTTAAGGGCTGAGCCCCCCAGGCCAGGGTTTAAGTAATGTCCTAACTTGTCGGAATGTGCCCTTCGGAAATGTGAGATTTAGGAATTCTCTGACTTTTACCTGGAAAGTAGAACCAGGTTTGATATGGGAAACAAACACAACTTAGAAGAGTCTTAATTTTAGTTCATTCATTAATTTCCTATTGTTCCCTTGTCCTGTCACTCACTCTTCTCTGTTTCTTACGATAACGTTCACATTTTCAAATGAAAGGGTGTCCTCGATGTAATCCAGCACTTAGAGAAATGTTCTCACTTGTGAATATCAATAAAATATGCGTGAGTCTTGAGTGAGTCACCTAGTTCCACAAGCAAGATGAAAATGGGGTTGTTTTATTCTCTATCTCTACCATGCCCACTGTGTATATTTCGCTTCTCATTTGTTCTTCTTTCATTTTCACTTCTTCTCAAGGAAAGATGTGGAGATAAATATCACCAGCTCCAAGCTGGAAGAAGAAGAGGCACAGAACATCAGCCTGCAGAGGAGGACCAAAGAGCTGCAGGTGAGATCCAGGCTGAACCAGGGAGAGAGAGAGATTCTGGAGACAAAAGACTGTGTGTTGGAGTGAAATATGGATGTGGGACGGGAAGGGAGACACGTTATGTGTTGTTATTATAGCAGGTTGAGATTTGATTTAGGGTCTTGGGTAGCAGGCATCAAGACATAATGTATTCGTAGTAGGGGCCGCCGGGTCGAGCGAGGCCTTGGGAACTCGAGGGGAGATTGAAGGGGGTCGAGGTGGATCTGGGGGGTAAGACTCAAGGGGGGTTGCAGCCGGCCAAGACACCAAGCAAAGATCTGCATTCCTACCTTTCGACAGCTCTGCTGTGTTCTGGCCTGTGATTGGGCGGCTGGCTCCACAGCTCTCTGCCTGTCAGGAGAAAATACACCTCCTCCATCTGAGCTGATAATCATCTAAAGCCTGGACCTTTTTTTATAGAGTTAACTCCTTCATTACTCCACTCCCAGGGCCGCCTCAATACGCCTCTCTCTGAAAATATGCTGTGTCAAAATAGCCCTTTGGCTAAACTGCTAACATGACTGTTTGCAAAGATCCAGTGTAAAGATCAAGAGATTTCCTGTACCTTTTGATTTACAGAGAGGTTTCCATGTTTAATGTACATCTTACAGCCTGTGTTGGGATTTCATGGTCTCAGAAAATAAGATGTATACAGACAAACGCCTTTGCAGGTTAGTGCTTTAGCAGTAGTGTTTGGTCTATAGCGTTAGTGTTTGGTCTTTAGCGTTAGTGTTTGGTCTTTAGTGTTAATGTTTGGTCTTTCTCTGCTCATTGATTCATAGGCAGATTCAGAGACACATGAGCATAGAAAATCATAGAAAAACAAGTTTACCATGGCTGGTTTAGGAGAATAAGTTTGAAAATAGTCAGACGTTTTAAGTTCATGCTCACCATGCTGAGGGAACAGAAATAAATTCACAAACCAGGCAGAAACCAACACAAAGAGAGCTTGAAAGACTTTTTGAAAAACATAGCAACAGATTGAGAGACTAAAAGTGATCAACTGTATGCCAGTGACAGTTGTTGACAATCTGTTTTGACATTTTGTAGCCCTGGCATCAACCCACAATAACACACGGTGGAGTTTTATGTGTACACAGTTGGATGCCTGTGTGTACATTTGTGAGTTTGTGTGTGTGTATGTTTGAGTCGGTACATACAGTATCTGTCTGTCAGTTGTGTGTGTTTGCATCTTTGTTTGTGTGTGTGTGTGTGTGTGTGTGTGCGCGCGTGTGTTTGCGTGTGTGTGTGTGTGTGTGTGTGTGTGTGTGTGTGTGTGTGTGTGAGAATGTGTGTGTTTGCTACAGGATAAATAACTCCTCCCACAGAACATTGCAGGTGTACAAGCCAGACCAGTGCTGAACAAAGCATAAGCTGATTTGGTGACCACTCACATCTGTCACCCACTCATGTATGGTTTTATTACAAAGGTCACATAAATATGCCATGATTCCAAGACAGCATACTGTAGCTCAAAGGAAATCAAAGAGACGGATATTTGTTCTTCATAATGCAGCTACCTCTCTTCCTCCCAGTTATAATCTCAGGAGCGTAGCTCACTTAAAGACACAGCTCTGACTATCTTTGAAGACTAGGACCTACAGTCCAGCCCGCATGGTGTACAGAGCAATGTATTCACATTAGAGAATGTGTGGGTGAGTTGGCTTGTGAATAGCTGTAATGGAGCTCCTACTTGTCCTCTAGAGTTGAAAGCTAATGTAGCAGACACAATACGGCTACAGCCATATTGTTTATGGGGGTGGCAGACATGCTATTCACTTGTTTATTAAACTCCCATTGAAAAGCATTTCTAAATCAAAGAGATAATTGTGTGAGGAGTTCAGCGGTGAAATCCACCATCATTAATTGACCAACATGGTTGCCTTTAAAGCAGATGTGAGGGTTCTATTCACATGTAACCGTAATGGAGAACAGACCGACTCTCAGTCCCCTGTATGCGCAGCATGATGTTCTTAATATCGCTGGTTAGACCTTCATGGCCTCACCGGTAAATGCCCTTGTCATCGGGACGTGTGATTGCCTGGCTATCACGCCAGCCAATCAAATCACCAGGGGAGAGCTCGTGGTAAATAGAGCTCCATCTGAAGCTGCTTAAAAAGAACACAGGTTTTTGATTCGGGAACCATCTGCGATAAGAGTCTGGAATGATCAAAGCATGTGGATAGCATGGAGAGATGTGTTGCTAGTGGTCTACAGCCCAGTATGGAATGAGGGTAGGTCGATGCAGGAGCGTGTACAATGACACCTTAAATCAATCTGTCTCTGGTCTAGCTAGCCTGAGTGCTCTCACATGGGGTTGATAGGAAATAGCTCGCCACACACAGAAAACCATCAGGTACAACCCCTGGGCTATCAGGCACCTCTCAGATGGGATTTAGGTTTTTACTTAATTGCTGTATAATGTTGGAGAGTGTGCTTGATGTTGATGTTTAGGAACATGTCATTTTAGACATCCGACTATTCGACCTTTCACTGTATAATGACATAATGGTTTCTTTCATTTTAATGTGTATGAAAAATACGGTATATTAAATGGAGTTGTCATGCCTCCCCTATGGTGTAGGTATTTATTTGTGTTTGTGTGTTTATGTGTAGACAGGTTTAACTATATTTGTGAGGATATTAAATGATAACAAAAAAAGGAACATTCATTTGTGGCGACATCTTGAGTAAGAAGGCTATTTTAGGCTTAGGGTGTAAATTTAAGTTAAAAGTTAGAGTTGGGTCAAAGGTCTGATCCAGGGTTTAAACCAGTCTTTTCAGGGCAGCCCCAGAAACGTGGTGTCAAAATATCCAGTGTGGAAAACAATTCAGTGAAAACTGCCACTCCGTGTGTGTCAGAGGTTGGATTCTAGAATACAGTACCTGAGTAGATAATGCTCACGTGAGCGGAGTTGAGAAGTGAGTGTGTGTGAAAAAGTGAGAGAGAGAGCGAGAGAGAGAGAGAGAGAGAGAGAGAGAGAGAGAGAGAGCGAGTGTGGGGGACAGTCGGTCTGTCAGTTTGGCTGTTGCTGCCCCACGATGGCTGTTCTCTCCGCTGAGTTCCTACGTTGGCATGTGAGTTTCTACACCTCTTTTCTCTCACTCAATTTCTTTCACCCACTTCTGTTTTCTTTCTTCCTGTCTTTCTGCATACTTTCATCTGTTCAGGGGGGCTCCTGGCACATAGTAACGTGAATGTTAATTACTAAAGTTAAATAGCTTTTGGGTTAATAAGCAGTCTCTGAAACACACATTCGTCCTTAAACTACTATAGTTGTATGAATCAAATGTTTAAGGTTACATCCCTGCTGGTGTGTTTATTTGCCTTAGTTCGGTGCGAGTGTTTTCCAAGTCTCTGAATTTAGCAGTTAGTAGTGATAGAGTTTGCCTTACTGTGTGTGTGTGTGTGTGTGTGTGTGTGTGTGTGTGTGTGTGTGTGTGTGTGTGTGTGTGTGTGTGTGTGTGTGTGTGTGTGTGTTTGTTTTGGGTTGTCTGGATGCTTTGTAGTGTGAATGTATCAGACATGCTTGCTGACTGAGAGACCTAGAGATATCCGTGAACATAACATGACAAGAAGATAGAAGACATTAGTAGTTACACACTCAGACAATACAATGGTGTGCCTTTGAGCATGAAGGACTTAGAGCTATAGTGGTTAGACTAAAATATACTTTCTTAGTAATTGCATGACTGTTTAATTTGTAGTGTATACAGTAGCAGAAGTATCTATACAATTAAGGTATACAACTGTATATAATAGATTCAGTAGTTACGGATGATACTAAAATATTATAATAAATCATTCAGTGTATCATATACTGTAGTAATGATTATAAAATAATCTAATATTTGATCATGAAAACTAAACTTGTGCTAGTTTTTCATTACTTTAGTTAGGCAGCCTTGCATGAAGTTAAGATGATGTTTAGATTAGATGACAGATGTGATTTTCTTTGTTGAGCAGTCTGTAATCTACAGTTCAGTGAGGTAATAATGGCCATTGTTGCATGCAGAAATTCCTGCTATGAAATTGTTACCTGAGGGGGAAAACCCTGGCGTGCTGACCACAGCATGGAGAACGAGAGAACCAATCCCACTACAAATATTCTGTCATGAAACTGCAAGCTAACCTAGGGGGTGAGGCCTCTTATTAGCCCATGACAAATGTATGTCGACACTCTATGTATGTTTTCTGTGAAAAGTATTAAAAGGCAAATGGATTACATTGAGCATGTGTTACGGTGAATATGTGTTACAGTGAGCATGTGTTACAGTGAGTATGGGATACAGTGAGAATGTGTTACAGTGAGTATGGGATACAGTGAGTATGTGTTACAGTGAGTATGTGTTACAGTGAGTATGGGTTACAGTGAGTATGTGTTACAGTGAGCATGTGTTACAGTGAGCATGTGTTACAGTGAGCATGTGTTACAGTGAGCATGGGTTACAGTGAGTATGGGTTACAGTGAGCATGTGTTACAGTGAGCATGGTTTACGGTGAGCATGGTTTACGGTGAGCATGGGTTACAGTGAGTACGGGTTACAGTGAGTATGTGTTACAGTAAGTATGTGTTACAGTGAGTATGTGTTACAGTGAGCATGTGTTACAGTGAGCATGTGTTACAGTGAGCATGGGTTACAGTGAGTATTGGTTATATTGAGTACGAGTTACAGTGAGTATGGGTTACAGTGAGTATTAGTTATATTGAGTACGAGTTACAGTGAGCATGGGTTACAGTGAGCATGGGTTACAGTGAGTATGGGTTACAGTGAGTATTGGTTATATTGAGTACGAGTTACAGTGAGTACGGGTTACAGTGAGTACAGGTTACAGTGAGTACAGGTTACAGTGAGTACAGGTTACAGTGAGTACAGGTTACAGTGAGTAAAGGTTACAGTGAGTACAGGTTACAGTGAGTACAGGTTACAATGGGTTTTGGTTACAG